>OZ023155.1:29630309-29852809 GCA_963678695.2 Diplodus puntazzo
TTTCTGAAGTTGAAATGGAGTCTGTAGCTCAAAGTATGAAGGACAAGGAGAGGTTGAAAGTGGATGAGTTTTGAAGAGGATTTAAAGATTTTCCCATTTAATTCCATGCAAACTAATTAGACTGCCACCAGATCGCCACCTATTGGCCGATTTGCTCCAAATTTTACACAGACCCTCATCAGGCCATGGAACACAATTAGCAAAAGTGTTGTGGTAATGGGAATGTATTTGGGGAAGATATGGAACAATATCTGTTTTGAATGCAATGTGCAGGAATTTTTTGTTTTATGTTTTGGGCGTTTTTTGGGCTATCAAAATTCTTTTAATAACTTTTTGTCAGGAGGGTCCACAGATGCTTCATGCAAAGTTTGGTGCAAATCGGTCAAATCGTCTAGGAGGAGTTCGAAAAAGTAGGTTTTTCATTTGGTGCGATTTTGCGAATGGAAAGTTACTGCCAAAGTGGGCGTAACCTACAGCACACAATTCAGCTGAATTCAGGGAACATGTAGATATAAGCTTTAACGATGTGCAACATCTTATGCAGGATTTATGGGCCAAAAACTGTTTTTTTTTTTAAATTGCGCCCCCTGCTGGTCATTTTTGGTGTGTGAGTTACAGGGGCCATTCTATAGCACCCCTATGAGTTTCATTTCCATAAGTGTTATGGTGTGGACACAGTGCCAAATATTAAATCATACGGCCACCAGAGCGCCACCTAGTGGCTGATCGATAAACCCTTTGTCAGGTATCCTCAGGAAGGTACTGACAATAATTGTTCAGACTTTCGTGTTAATCCGATGAACCGTTGTGGAGATATAAATTACTTCAATTTAAAGAGCGCCACCTTATGGTCATCGTCTAAAATTTTGCACAGGTCCTCAGGGGCCTATGGGTAAGTAGTATTCTGAGTTTCATGTCATTAGGACATACCAATGTGAAGATATGCATCACTTCCTGTTTGTAACGAAATCTGCAGGAAGTTGTTAATTAATAACGTGAGTATCGTTTGATCTATCAAAATTCTTTTGATAACTTTTTGTCAGCAGGGTCCACAGATGCTGTGTGCCAAGTTTCGTGCAAATCGGTGAAATCGCCTGGGAGGAGTTCGAAAAAGTAGGTTTTCGACATTTTGCGACGTAGCGAAAAAAAACGGTAGGCGGAAATGGGCGTGGCCTATACCACAAGATTCAGCACAATTCACTGAACGCGTGGATATAAGGTTTTTGAATGTGCAACAAAGTATATGGGAGTTATTAGCCAAAACGCGCTTTCCTTAATGACAGCGCCACCTAGTGGTGGAAATTCAGGACGACAATAGATTATAAAATTTGGCGACAGGTGTGACTTATATTCCAAGTTTGGTGAGTTTTGGGGTATGTTCAGGCAGTGAAATATGCGATCATTTTTGAGGATAAAAATAATAATAATAATAATTAAAGCTGCAAGCAGCGTTGAACGGGCCCTCGCAGTCCACGCGCGTCGGGGAATGCTGCCGTCGGGGCTTGTTCACGCAACACATTCTGCTGAGGAAGTCATTCCTTTACAATTCGGTGGCCTGCTACTGCCGGTATTAAATACTGTACGCTGAAGTCAGAAAAACTGTGTGAACTGCTGCATTATTCCCCGGACAAAGACTGAGACGATGGTCAGCTTCTGGAGCTGGATGAAGAAAATGTCCACACGAGGCATAATGCAATTAAATAGTTTGAAGTGAAAGCTGAAAGTATCATCGTCCAGTAGTCTCACAAACCCTCCAGCTTCCAGCACAGTGGTAGGCTCAAACTCCCCTGATGGTTTCAAAACACTGGACGACGTCACCTGTGTGCTCAAACACAGAGTGTACAGCATGGATATGGAAGTTCCATCTTACTGTGTTTGCTCTTGAGAGTCTGTATGCCACCACTCTTATCAAGCACACTGGTTCTTTTGAGAGATCTTGAAAAGAAAAAAAAAGCAGAGAATCCAGCCAGGTCAGAGAAGAACCGATTAACTAATGGGATGTTACCAGGGCCGGTTCTAGGCAGGCATATATGAGGGGGCAGACAAAAATGTGAAGGGGGCATCATGTATACACATCATGCTCCAGCACTTTTTTTTTCTGTGCTTATAGTAACAGTGTTTCTTCATTGAACTGGGTTGTTAGCTATGTGTCCAACCCAACCTGGAGAAGTGGATTGCACTTTGCCAGGCCTCTACCATCAGACCTGTCCAACTTTCTCTTTGTGAGCTGCTGGAAGCTGGAGCAAAAAATAAGTGAGCTGGCTTTGTTAAAAAAAAAAAAATGCCGTGATTATATGAAACAAAACAGTGCAGAACTACAGCGGGACTTTACGTAGGGATCTGTCACACACTGGCAGAGGCGGGCTGGGGTTGAAATTCAGCCCTCAAGCTTGGTTTGGAGAGACCTTTTATCTGATTGCATGACGGATGCAAGTGGAACCGTAGTTTTAAGATGAATACTTTATTTGCATCTAATGTACTGCTATATCTGGATGAAAAGAACATCAGTAATAACGAATATTAGCCATAACTCATTAACTTTGGAAAGAAAACAGATGTCTAGTTCAGAAAGCCACTGACATAACTGCAGGAGAGGATGGGCTTATTGTTTCTGTGTGACTGGAACTGAAACATCAACATGTGACTTAATATAATGCTATGCAAAGACTTATTGCCAACCCAGTCCTGCACACTGCACCTGTCCCTGGCACTGTTTTGTTTTTTTGGTGGTTCCTGCTCCAATTTCCTCTTCCTCCTCTTTCTCCTCCTCCTCTTCCTCCTTCTCCTCCTCCTTTTCCATCTCCCCCTGCTCCTGTCCCTCCTCATCTGTCTCTTCCTCCTCCTCACTCCTATAACTGGCATTATCCTGTCCCTCTGCATCAACTCCGCGACTGACACTGGCCTTGTCAGCTAATATTCACAATAACAGCAACAATGATAAATGAGTTAGGATGTAAAAGACAGGATGTATAGCCTATATATTCAAATAATATTTTTTAAACTTTGAACACAGACTCTCCTGAAATATGTTTGCTTTTGCAATAAGGAAATGTGACCCTGCTGGGTCCGTGTCGTCACTGTCCTGGCTGACTGTAGCCGCGCTGACCTTCGCTCCTCCACCACTAAAAGCTCTGTTTATTTGGCGCATTTGACTGCATCCTCTATTAACCGTTTTTTTCTTTTTTGCCCTTAATGTTTCTGCTCCATCCATCTCTTTCTCCGGCTTCTTTCTTTTTAGCATGTTTGCTCATTTGAACTTATCCCGCTCCCCTTTCTTTCTTTAAACAGGAAAATAATGGTTTAATGACTGACTGAGCTGCTGAGCCAATCATATTTTAAAAGAAACTGCTGCTGCTACTTCAAAGTCTTCCCGCCGTGGTGAAACCTGACACCATATTGTCATGCTACGTCTTGGCTCATTTGCATACTGCAACAGTGATTGGATATTTACTAAGAGTTTAGGGAGGGGTGTGTGTGTGTGTGTGTGTGTGTGTGTGTGTGTGTGTGGTGCGTGCTGCGCAGCCTGTGAATGCACGCACAGCGGAGCGGAGGGACAGAGAGATGAGTTGAGGGGGCAAGACATTTATTTGTGGGGGGGCTGCCCCCTCTTGCCCCTGCGTAGAGCCGGCCCCTCACATGAATACAGGACTAATATTTCAAGGTCTCGAGACTCTTTTCTGAAGTTGAAATGGAGTCTGTAGCTCAAAGTATGAAGGACAAGGAGAGGTTGAAAGTGGATGAGTTTTGAAGAGGATTTAAAGATTTTCCCATTTAATTCCATGCAAACTAATTAGACTGCCACCAGATCGCCACCTATTGGCCGATTTGCTCCAAATTTTACACAGACCCTCATCAGGCCATGGAACACAATTAGCAAAAGTGTTGTGGTAATGGGAATGTATTTGGGGAAGATATGGAACAATATCTGTTTTGAATGCAATGTGCAGGAATTTTTTGTTTTATGTTTTGGGCGTTTTTTGGGCTATCAAAATTCTTTTAATAACTTTTTGTCAGGAGGGTCCACAGATGCTTCATGCAAAGTTTGGTGCAAATCGGTCAAATCGTCTAGGAGGAGTTCGAAAAAGTAGGTTTTTCATTTGGTGCGATTTTGCGAATGGAAAGTTGCTGTCAAAGTGGGCGGGGCCTACACCACACAATTCAGCTGAATTCAGGGAACATGTAAATATAAGGTTTAACAATGTGCAACTTATTATGCGGGATTTATGGGCCAAAAACATTTTTTTTTCAAAATAGCGCCCCCTGCTGGTCATATTTGGTGTGTGGGTTACAGGGGCCATTCTATAGCACCCCTATGAGTTTCATTTCCATAAGTGTTATGGTGTGGGCACAGTGCCAAATCTTTAATTATACGGCCACCAGAGCGCCACCTAGTGGCTGATCGGTATACCCTTTGTCAGGTGTCCTCAGGAAGGCACTGACAATAATTGTTCAGAGTTTCGTGTTAATCCGATGAACCGATGTGGAGATATAAAATACTTCAATTTAAAGAGCGCCACCTTATGGTCATCGTCTAAAATTTTGCACAGGTACTCAGGGGCCTATGGGGAAGTAGTATTCTGAGTTTCATGTCATTCAGACACACCAATGTGAAGATATGCATCACTTCCTGTTTGTAACGAAATCTGCAGGAAGTTGTTAATTAATAACGTGAGTATCGTTTGATCTATCAAAATTCTTTTGATAACTTTTTGTCAGCAGGGTCCACAGATGCTGTGTGCCAAGTTTCGTGCAAATCGGTGAAATCGCCTGGGAGGAGTTCGAAAAAGTAGGTTTTCGACATTTTGCGACGTAGCGAAAAAAAACGGTAGGCGGAAATGGGCGTGGCCTATACCACAAGATTCAGCACAATTCACTGAACGCGTGGATATAAGGTTTTTGAATGTGCAACAAAGTATATGGGAGTTATTAGCCAAAACGCGCTTTCCTTAATGACAGCGCCACCTAGTGGTGGAAATTCAGGACGACAATAGATTATAAAATTTGGCGACAGGTGTGACTTATATTCCAAGTTTGGTGAGTTTTGGGGTATGTTCAGGCAGTGAAATATGCGATCATTTTTGAGGATAAAAATAATAATAATAATAATAATAATAATAATCATTGCGATTACAATAGGGTCCTTGCAGGTTCCCTGCTCGGGCCCTAATTAAAGCTGCAAGCAGCGTTGAACGGGCCCTCGCAGTCCACGCGCGTCGGGGAATGCCGCCGTCGTGGAATACTGCCGTCGGGGCTTGTTCACGCAACACATTCTGCTGAGGAAGTCATTCCTTTACAATTCCGTGACCTGCTACTGCCGGTATTAAATACTGTACGCTGAAGTCAGAAAAACTGTGTGAACTGCTGCATGATTCCCCGGACAAAGACTGAGAAGATGGTCAGCTTCTGGAGCTGGATGAAGAAAATGTCCACACGAGGCATAATGCAATGAAATAGTTTGAGGAGTAAGCTGAAAGTATCATCGTCCAGTAGTCTCACAAACCCTCCAGCTTCCAGCACAGTGGTAGGCTCAAACTCCCCTGATGATTTCAAAACACTGGACGACGTCACCTTTGTGCTCAAACACAGAATGTACAGCACGGATATGGAAGTTCCATCTTACTGTGTTTGCTCTTGGGAGTCTGTATGCCACCACTCTTATCAAGCACACTGGTTCTTTTGAGAGATCTTGAAAAGAAAAAAAAAAGCAGAGAATCCAGCCAGGTCAGAGAAGAACTGATAACTAATGGGATGTTACCAGGGCCGGTTCTAGGCAGGCATATATGAGGGGGCAGAAAAAAATGTGAAGGGGGCATCATGTATACACATCATGCTCCAGCACTTTTTTTTTCTGTGCTTATAGTAACAGTGTTTCTTCATTGAACTGGGTTGTTAGCTATGTGTCCAACCCCAACCTGGAGAAGTGGATTGCACTTTGCCAGGCCTCTACCATCAGACCTGTCCAACTTTCTCTTTGTGAGCTGCTGGAAGCTGGAGCAATAAATAAGTGAGCTGGCTTTGTTAAAAAAAACAAAAAACGCCGTGATTATATGAAACAAAACAGTGCAGAACTACAGCGGGACTTTACGTAGGGGTCTGTCACACACTGGCAGAGGCGGGCTGGGGTTGAAATTCAGCCCTCAAGCTTGGTTTGGAGACACCTTTTATCTGACTGCATGACGGATGCAAGTGAAACCGTAGTTTTAAGATGAATACTTTATTTGCATGTAATGTACTGCTATATCTGGATGAAAAGAACATCAGTAATAACGAATATTAGCCAAAACTCATTAACTTTGGAAAGAAAACAGATGTCTAGTTCAGAAAGCCACTGACATAACTGCAGGAGAGGATGGGCTTATTGTTTCTGTGTGACTGGAACTGAAACATCAACATGTGACTTAATATAATGCTATGCAAAGACTTATTGCCAACACAGTCCTGCACACTGCACCTGTATCTGGCACTGTTTTTTTTTTTTGGTGGTTCCTGCTCCAATTTCCTCTTCCTCCTCTTTCTCCCCCTCCTTTTCCTCCTTCTCCTCCTCCTCTTCCATCTCCTCCTGCTCCTGTCCCTCCTCATCTGTCTCTTCCTCCTCCTCACTCCTATGACTGGCATTATCCTGTCCCTCTGCATCAACTCCGCGACTGACACTGGCCTTGTCAGCTAATATTCACAATAACAGCAACAATGATAAATGAGTTAGGATGTAAAAGACAGGATGTATAGCCTATATATTCAAATAATATTTTTGTAACTTTGAACACAGACTCTCCTGAAATATGTTTGCTTTTGCAATAAGGAAATGTGACCCTGCTGGGTCCGTGTTGTCACTCTCCGGGCTGACTGTAGCCGCGCTGACCTTCGCCCCTCCACCACTAAAAGCTCTGTTTATTTGGCGCATTTGACTGCATCCTCTATTAACGGTTTTTTTCTTTTTTGCCCTTAATGTTTCTGCTCCATCCATCTCTTTCTCTGGCTTCTTTCTTTTTAGCATGTTTGCTCATTTGAACTTATCCCGCTCCCCTTTCTTTCTTTAAACAGGAAAATAATGGTTTAATGACTGACTGAGCTGCTGAGCCAATCATATTTTAAAAGAAACTGCTGCTGCTACTTCAAAGTCTTCCCGCCGTGGTGAAACCTGACACCATATTGTCATGCTACGTCTTGGCTCATTTGCATACTGCAACAGTGATTGGATATTTACTAAGAGTTTAGGGAGGGGTGTGTGTGTGTGTGTGTGTGTGTGTGTGTGCGTGCTGCGCAGCCTGTGAATGCACGCACAGCGGAGCGGAGGGACAGAGAGATGAGTTGAGGGGGCAAGACATTTATTTGTGGGGGGGCTGCCCCCTCGTGCCCCTGCGTAGAGCCGGCCCCTCTCACATGAATACAGGACTAATATTTCAAGGTCTCGAGACTCTTTTCTGAAGTTGAAATGGAGTCTGTAGGTCAAAGTATGAAGGACAAGGAGAGGTTGAAAGTGGATGAGTTTTGAAGAGGATTTAAAGATTTTCCCATTTAATTCCATGCAAACTAATTAGACTGCCACCAGATCGCCACCTATTGGCCGATTTGCTCCAAATTTTACACAGACCCTCATCAGGCCATGGAACACAATTAGCAAAACTGTTGTGGTAATGGGAATGTATTTGGGGAAGATATGGAACAATATCTGTTCAGAATGCAATGTGCAGGAATTTTTTGTTTTATGTTTTGGGCGTTTTTTGGGCTATCAAAATTCTTTTAATAACTTTTTGTCAGGAGGGTCCACAGATGCTTCATGCAAAGTTTGGTGCAAATCGGTCAAATCGTCTAGGAGGAGTTCGAAAAAGTAGGTTTTTCATTTGGTGCGATTTTGCGAATGGAAAGTTGCTGTCAAAGTGGGCGGGGCCTACACCACACAATTCAGCTGAATTCAGGGAACATGTAAATATAAGGTTTAACAATGTGCAACTTATTATGCGGGATTTATGGGCCAAAAACATTTTTTTTTCAAAATAGCGCCCCCTGCTGGTCATATTTGGTGTGTGGGTTACAGGGGCCATTCTATAGCACCCCTATGAGTTTCATTTGCATCAGTGTTATGGTGTGGGCACAGTGCCAAATCTTTAATTATACGGCCACCAGAGCGCCACCTAGTGGCTGATCGGTATACCCTTTGTCAGCTGTCCTCAGGAAGGCACTGACAATAATTGTTCAAAGTTTCGTGTTAATCCGATGAACCGATGTGGAGATATAAAATACTTCAATTTAAAGAGCGCCACCTTGTGGTCATCGCCTCAAATTTTGCACAGGGACTCAGGGGCTCATGGGGGACTAGTATTCTGAGTTTCATGTCATTCAGACACACCAATGTGAAGATATGCATCACTTCCTCTTTGTAATGAAATCTGCAGGAAGTTGTTAATTAATAACGTGAGTATCGTTTGATCTATCAAAATTCTTTTGATAACTTTTTGTCAGGAGGGTCCACAGATGCAGTGTGCCAAGTTTCGTGCAAATCGGTGAAATTGCCTGGGAGGAGTTCGAAAAAGTAGGTTTTTGACATTTTGCGACGTAGCGAAAAAAAACGCTAGGCGCAAATGGGCGTGGCCTATACCATGAGATTCATCACAATTCACTGAACGCGTGGATATAAGGTTTTTGAATGTGCGACAAAGTATATGGGAGTTATTAGCCAAAACGCGCTTTCCCATATAACAGCGCCACCTAGAGGTGGAAATTCAGGACGACAATAGATTATAAAATTTGGCGACAGGTGTGACTTATATTCCAAGTTTGGTGAGTTTTGGGGTATGTTCAGGCAGTGAAATATGCGATCATTTTTGAGGAGAAAAATAATAATAATAATAATAATCATTGCGATTACAATAGGGTCCTTGCAGGTTCCCTGCTCGGGCCCTAATAATAATCATTGCGATTACAATAGGGTCCTTGCAGGTTCCCTGCTCGGGCCCTAATTAAAGCTGCAAGCAGCGTTGAACGGGCCCTCGCAGTCCACGCGCGTCGGGGCATGCCGCCGTCGATGCATGGTCAAGCAACACCTTCCGTTGAGGAAGTCGTTCCTTTATGATTCGGTGGCGTGCTGTTGCCGGTGTGAAATAATGTACGCTGAAGTCGGAAAAATTGTGTGAACTGCTGCATGATTCCCTGGACAAAGACTGAGTCGATGATCCGCCTCTTCAGCTGGCTGAAGAGAATGTGCACACGAGGCATGATGCAATGAAATAGTTTCAGGAAGAAGCTGAAAGAGTCATCCTCTGTTTGCTCTTGGGAGTCTGTGTGCCACCACTCTGTCACGCACACTGGTTCTCTTGGGAGATCTTGAAAGAAATCCAGAGAATCCAGCCAGGTCAGAGAAGAACTGATTACCTGATGAGATGTGAGATGTCACCTGCTGCATGATAAAAGCTGAAGAGGAAGAAATTGCAGCTTATGGGGGAGTTGCTGTTGTGCTTGTCCCTCTGGGGCTTTAACAGCCAAAATTCCCACATCTGACATAAGACCATCAGCTGAAAGCCAACAAGATTTCCTACATTTCTATGTATATATTGTCTATGTGAAATAAAAGATGTGGGATCCAAATCAAGCTGAAGAGAACTTTTTCTCCAGCCAAGCTGAAAGTATCACCCTCCAGTAGCCTCACAAACTGTCCAGCTTCTCGCACGGTGGTAGGCTCAAACTCCCCTGATGATTTCAAAACACTGGATGATGTCACCTTTGTGCTAAAAACACAGTGTTCACGGCACAGATATGGAAGATCCATCTTACTGTGTTTGCTCTTGGGAGTCTGTATGCCACCACTCTTATCAAGCACACTGGTTCTTTTGAGAGATCTTGAAAAGAAAAAAAAAAAGGTCTTGCAATCTGGAGCTCATGGACAGAGGGGCTAAGACTTGAGGTGGATGACTGACGGTTGAAGCTGGTAGCCCATGTGGCTGGCTCGTGGTCGCGTCAGCATCCCCAGCAAAGGAGGTGATCAAGCGAACCTCTTCCAACTCTCTCTGAGCCTTACGCAGTCGTCTCTGCATTGTGAGGGTTCGACTCAGCCTTTCCCGCTCATTCAGCGCTGCTTGTGCTTGCCTGTCCAATTCTTTAGCCCGTGCGTCGATATCCTGCTCCTCTGAAATCTGCCTCTCAATCTCCAGCACTTCTCCCAGTCTCCTCTTCTCCTCTACCAAAGCCGCCTGCAGGGGTGTGAGGTCGACCTGGAGGCGGCTCTTCCGTGAGCCTTGTGAACTTCGACTCCCATAGGTGTAGGTGTAAGAGGAGGCCTTTGATTTGGCTTCACGTGCCTCACCTTTGAATGTGGCAGGTCTGGCCTCTCGTGAGGGTGGACGTGGTGGTGAGGGTTGTGTAGCCGGCAGTCCACGCTGGACATAGTCGTGGGTGACCTCTTCCACTGGCACCTCTTGCCCTTCTTCGACCGTGTCCTCTCCTCCCTCTCCCTGTACCAGGTGTCCAGGTGGTGGAGCTGCCGCTGCTCCAGACAAGGCCGGCTCCGCTGCTTGGGTGTGGGAAGTGGATAAGCTCCTAGGCTCACTCTGGGTCTGAACCTCTGTTTCCTCAAATCCATAGCGACTGGGGGGGCGTCTGTCGCGTACAGGTCTGGAGGACGTGCCTGATGCACTGGTTGACTTGACTGAAGGAGCACGCTCCTCTGGTTCGCTGCTCTCCGATGGCTCCATACATCTGCTTGCTGTGGTATCACTCGCTCTGGTATCCGGCTCGAAGGACCATTGAAGGAACTGTAGGGGGCAGTGTGGTGGGAGGTAGAGGGAGTGTGTGGTAAGCAGGCAGAGTCTCGGTCAGAAGACTGATGGATGGAGAGAGGACACGGAGAGCAATGTTCAGTACAACGCCAGAGGCCTTTATTTGTTGCCTTCAAACAATGCAGCATGCGTTGTTATATATATGTAGGTGTGTGCTGTATAAAGAACAAAAAGAGAACAAAGGATATAACATCAGTTAATCACAGTTCACAGAATCACAAACAATCAAACAAACAATCTTGATCATTTCATTATCATCATCATTATCATGAAACTCATCATTGCTGATTAACTGTTAACTGGAATGGGCCAAAGCAGAGAGCCAGTGCTCCATATCAGGAATCTACATGAATTCAGAGAAATTCGATTCAATTCAATTCAAACAATTCACCACATGGCATAAATGTTGAGGTAATGGGAATGTATTTGGGGAAGATATGGAACAATATTTGTTTTGAATGCAATGTGCAGGAATTTTTTGTTTTATGTTTTGGGCGTTTTTTGGGCTATCAAAATTCTTTTAATAACTTTTTGTCAGGAGGGTCCACAGATGCTTCATGCAAAGTTTGGTGCAAATCGGTCAAATCGTCTGGGAGGAGTTCGAAAAAGTAGGTTTTTCATTTGGCTCGATTTTGCGAATGGAAAGTTACTGCCAAAGTGGGCGTGGCCTACACCACACAATTCAGCTGAATTCAGGGAACATGTAGATATAAGCCTTAACAATGTGCAACATACTATGCAAGATTTATGGGCCAAAAACGTTTTTTTTTTCAAAATGGCGCCCCCTGCTGGTCATTTTTGGTGTGTGAGTTACAGGGGCCATTCTATAGCACCCCTATGAGTTTCATTTCCATAAGTGTTATGGTGTGGGTACAGTGCCAAATATTAAATTACACGGCCACCAGAGCGCCACCTAGTGGCGGATTGGTAAACCCTTTATCAGCTGTCCTCGGGAGGGCACTGACAATAATTGTTCAAAGTTTCGTGTTAATCCGATGAACCGTTGTGGAGATATAAAATACTTCAATTTAAAGAGCGCCACCTTGTGGTCATCGCCTAAAATTTTGCAAAGGTCCTCAGGGGCCTATGGGGAAGTAGTATTCTGAGTTTCATGTCATTCGGACACACCAATGTGAAGATATGCATCACTTCCTGTCTGTAACGAAATCTGCAGGAAGTTGTTAATTAATAACTTGAGTATCGTTTGATCTATCAAAATTCTTTTGATAACTTTTTGTCAGGAGGGTCCATAGATGTTTCATGCAAAGTTTGGTGCAAATCGGTCAAATCCTGTAGGAGGAGTTCGAAAAAGTAGGTTTTTCATTTGGTGCGATTTTGCGGATGGAAAGTTGCTGTCAAAGTGGGCGGGGCCTACACCACACAATTCAGCTGAATTCAGGGAACATGTAAATATAAGGTTTAACAATGTGCAACTTATTATGCGGGATTTATGGGCCAAAAACATTTTTTTTTAAAAATAGCGCCCCCTGCTGGTCATATTTGGTGGGTGCGTTACAGGGGCCATTCTATAGCACCCCTATGAGTTTCATTTCCATAAGTGTTATGGTGTGGGCACAGTGCCAAATCTTTAATTATACGGCCACCAGAGCGCCACCTAGTGGCTGATCGGTATACCCTTTGTCAGCTGTCCTCAGGAAGGCACTGATAATAATTGTTCAAAGTTTCGTGTTAATCCGATGAACCGATGTGGAGATATAAAATACTTCAATTTAAAGAGCGCCACCTTATGGTCATCGCCTCAAATTTTGCACAGGGACTCAGGGGCTCATGGGGGACTAGTATTCTGAGTTTCATGTCATTCAGACACACCAATGTGAAGATATGCATCACTTCCTCTTTGTAATGAAATCTGCAGGAAGTTGTTAATTAATAACGTGAGTATCGTTTGATCTATCAAAATTCTTTTGATAACTTTTTGTCAGGAGGGTCCACAGATGCGGTGTGCCAAGTTTCGTGCAAATCGGTGAAATTGCCTGGGAGGATTTCGAAAAAGTAGGTTTTTGAAATTTTGCGACGTAGCGAAAAAAAACGGTAGGCGCAAATGGGCGTGGCCTATACCATGAGATTCATCACAATGCACTGAACGCGTGGATATAAGGTTTTTGAATGTGCGACAAAGTATATGGGAGTTATTAGCCAAAACGCGCTTTCCCATATAACAGCGCCACCTAGAGGTGGAAATTCAGGACGACAATAGATTATAAAATTTGGCGACAGGTGTGACTTATATTCCAAGTTTGGTGAGTTTTGGGGTATGTTCAGGCAGTGAAATATGCGATCATTTTTGAGGGGAAAAATAATAATAATAATAATAATAATAATAATAATAATCATTGCGATTACAATAGGGTCCTTGCAGGTTCCCTGCTCGGGCCCTAATAATCATTACAATTACAATAGGGACCTCGCAGGTTCCCTGCTCGGGCCCTAATAATAATAATCATTGCGATTACAATAGGGTCCTTGCAGGTTCCCTGCTCGGGCCCTAATTAAAGCTGCAAGCAGCGTTGAACGGGCCCTCGCAGTCCACGCGCGTCGGGGAATGCCGCCATCGTGGAATGCTGCCGTCGGGGCTTGTTCACGCAACACATTCTGCTGAGGAAGTCATTCCTTTACAATTCGGTGGCCTGCTACTGTCGGTATTAAATACTGTACGCTGAAGTCAGAAAAACTGTGTGAACTGCTGCATGATTCCCTGGACAAAGACTGAGACGATTGTCAGCTTCTGGAGCTGGATGAAGAAAATGTCCACACGAGGCATAATGCAATGAAATAGTTTGAGGAGAAAGCTGAAAGTATCATCATCCAGTAGCCTCACAAACCCTCCAGCTTCCAGCACAGTGTTAGGCTCAAACTCCCCTGATGGTTTCAAAACACTGGACGACGTCACCTTTGTGCTCAAACACAGAGTGTACAGCACGGATATGGAAGTTCCATCTTGCTGTGTTTGCTCTTGGGAGTCTGTATGCCACCACTCTTATCAAGCACACTGGTTCTTTTGAGAGATCTTGAAAAGAAAAAAAAAGCAGAGAATCCAGCCAGGTCAGAGAAGAACCGATTAACTAATGGGATGTTACCAGGGCCGGTTCTAGGCAGGCATATATGAGGGGGCAGACAAAAATGTGAAGGGGGCATCATGTATACACATCATGCTCCAGCACTTTTTTTTTCTGTGCTTAACAGAAATATGCGATCATTTTTGAGGAGAAAAATAATAATAATAATAATAATAATAATCATTGCGATTACAATAGGGTCCTTGCAGGTTCCCTGCTCGGGCCCTAATAATAATCATTGCGATTACAATAGGGTCCTTGCAGGTTCCCTGCTCGGGCCCTAATAATCATTACAATTACAATAGGGACCTCGCAGGTTCCCTGCTCGGGCCCTAATAATAATAATCATTGCGATTACAATAGGGTCCTTGCAGGTTCCCTGCTCGGGCCCTAACAATCATTGCGATTACAATAGGGTCCTTGCAGGTTCCCTGCTCGGGCCCTAATAATAATAATCATTGCGATTACAATAGGGTCCTTGCAGGTTCCCTGCTCGGGCCCTAATATTCATTTGAAAAACAATAGGGACCTCGCAGGTCGAGACCTGCTCGGGCCCTAATAAGAAAAATCAGAATAATCATTACGATTACAATAGGGACCTCGCAGGTTCCCTGCTCGGGCCCTAATAATCATTGCGATTACAATAGGGTCCTTGCAGGTTCCCTGCTCGGGCCCTAATAATCATTGCGATTACAATAGGGTCCTTGCAGGTTCCCTGCTCGGGCCCTAATAATCATTGCGATTACAATAGGGACCTCGCAGATTCCCTGCTCGGGCCCTAATAATAATAATAATAATAATCATTTGAAAAACAATAGGGACCTCGCAGGTCGAGACCTGCTCGGGCCCTAATAATCATTACGATTACAATAGGGACCTCGCAGGTTCCCTGCTCGGGCCCTAATAATAATCATTGCGATTACAATAGGGTCCTTGCAGGTTCCCTGCTCGGGCCCTAATAATCATTGCGATTACAATAGGGTCCTTGCAGGTTCCCTGCTCGGGCCCTAATAATAATAATCATTGCGATTACAATAGGGTCCTTGCAGGTTCCCTGCTCGGGCCCTAATAATAATCATTGCGATTACAATAGGGTCCTTGCAGGTTCCCTGCTCGGGCCCTAATAATAATCATTGCGATTACAATAGGGTGCTTGCAGGTTCCCTGCTCGGGCCCTAATAATCATTGCGATTACAATAGGGTCCTTGCAGGTTCCCTGCTCGGGCCCTAATTAAAACTGCAAGCAGTGATGAACGGGCCCTCGCAGTCCACGTGTGTTGGCCTGCGGCGCCGTCGGACTGCGCGCTCACCTGTAACTTGCATGTCACAACTGGGAGAAATCAAGCAGTAAACGTCATGTCATTCGGACGATATTTGTCTGACTTCCTGTGTCCAGTGGGTGGCGCTATGGATATGACACAGTTTTGATGCACAGATATATGCAAGCCAATGTCTTCTACATTCCTGAGATATTTGGCGCAGACGGGACATTGTATGGTGAAGTTACGAGGATTTTATGCGTCATGGCGAAGGATTTAAATGGACTGCACCACCACGGCCAGCAGATGTGTCAGGCTGCAACGCCGTCGGATTGCGCGCTCACTTGTTATTTGCGTGTCATGCTGGGGAGAAAACAAGCAGTAAATGTCATGTCAATCGGATGATGTTTGTCTGACTTCCTTTGTCCAGTGGGTGGCGCTATGGATACGACTCAGTTTTGATGCAGAGATATATTCAGGGCGACTCCCTCTACATTCCTGAGAGATTTGGCGCAGATTGGTCATTGTATGGTGAAGTTACGAGGACTTGATGCTTCATGGCGAAGGATTTAAATTGACCGCCCCACCATGGCCAGTATGGAGTAAGATAGCTGTCAAAAAGACGTGTGCATGATTCTCACATTCTTATTCATAATGTTAAGCATTTGTGCACAAATAAAATTGTTGTACACAAAATTCTACTGTCACACATGAGTCTGAGAAATTATTTGGGTTAGGATTGTTTTTATGTGAGTATGAATCTAAAAGCTGTGAGTGCAAAGTCTTGTGAGGACGACTCTAATTTCTACGACTATGAAGTCTTCACTGTGAGCACGAATTCAAGTTTTTGGGTACAAGTAGAAAATTGCTGAAATGACGTCACATAGGTCACAAGCAAGTCACAGGGGAAAATAATCGACCCCAATCACTCCACACGGTGCACTGTACCTGCCCTCTGTGAGGGGGCAGGTCAGGAGGCGAGCTGCCGGAATCTGACCGCACCGAGACCCCCAAGACCAAGAGAGAGATTTACTGATACTGTAGCAGAACCACATGGTCCAAAAGACTGAAACCATATGGCGCCCAGTGAAGGAAAAGAAGGAAAGAAGAGGGAGACGTGAAAAAGATACAGGTACAGTAACGTCAGTGTTATGAAGTGAATGAAATTAATAGTTTAATCATCGTAGTTACTGTTGTTGGAGCAGAGTGCTAGCTTGCTAGCTTACTTCGGACGATAGCAGCTTTGTTTAATAATCAGTAAATAGCTGAGTCGACGTGTGTTAATGTTACTCCAATTCATCAGGTACATTTGGAAAGTTAACGTTAGGCCTGTTCAGGTGTTATTTAACCTGTTGGCTGTGTTTCCTGCTTGTATGTCAGTTAAAATGCTTTTAGTTGTCCATCCCCTTTGTAATAGGGTAGTTGTAAGCCTTTGGTTTATTGTGTCAGTTTGTTTGTTGAAGTTTACATCAGTGTTAAAGTGCAGTTAAAGTGTATTACTGCTAATACTCCACACCTCAGCTTTCCCATGTCATTCATGATATATATATATGTGTGTGTGTGTGTGTGTGTGTGTGTGTGTGTGTGTGTGTATGTATGTATGTATGTATGTATGTATATATACACATATATATACATACATATATACTGCAGTTGTACTCTGATTAGACTGAATTGCATTGCAATGACAATACACTGAATAAATCTCATTACATGTTCATTATTAGTCTATATTAGTCTTATGTATAGCACATTTTCTATTAAAATGTAACATCCAGTGGTCACATATACTTCTCTTCTCTCTTCAGATGCACTTTTAACATATTTCACCAGTAGCCCAGTGACACAGCATCAGGTGCTCCTGTCCCTCTACCTCAGCACAGCAGAGTGACACAGCATCAGGACTAAAGGCACCAACAGACGTGCTGACTGGACATCTCTTCTGACTAGTTCAAATAAAAAAGCAGTTCCACATTTTCCAAAAACAAAGATGGGAGAGTGTCAACATGACTTTTGTAACAGAGTCTTAGTCAATGGGAAAAAAAGCAAAAGAAGCTGGCTGATGCACTCAAACAGAAATGACAGCTTGCACTGCTTCTGCTGCTAAATGTTTCCTCCAAGAGAATACACTTAATAGACTTAATAAGGAAGGACTAGTGGACTGGAAAAATGCAAGCCACTAGCTGAAGGTTCACGAGGATAGCCGGGAGCACAATACCCACATGGCAACACAGAAAGAGGTGGAGGTCGTTTTGCAAAGCGGCTGACAATAGATAAGTGAGAGACGGCACTCTGAGGCTGAGAGATAATATGTTTGCACAATGCCTTATTTATATTGTATTTTGATCACTTCTTTCTTTCTTCAGTTTTTATTTGGTGTGATATTTTTGACTTAAAAGAAATAAAGTCTTGAATACATACATGCAGTTTCTGTGTGAGTGTATGGACATTGACAGGTAAAGTCAATAACGTGTATATCCAATATTTATTTCATAAAATTGTACTATTTAAAATAATATACAGTTCACGGACTTACAGACTTTCTGCTGGCAAGCTAAATTGACATAAATCTGTCCATCATTTAAGTATGGTTTCTTTTCCTCTTTGCTAACCCTCCTCTTCGTCATGTGCATTTGTCTACAAGGAAGCTGGCGAGAAACCAATCAGTGGATCGATGGATTATCATACACACATTATGACGTGTATATTTGCGTAGTCTTATCCGTCATGAGCAAGAAATTAGGGGTTGCGGAGCACTTCTGTGACGCGGTGCTGCAGAGACGAGAGCTGACACCGGGTCGGAGCTCCATTTTCCATGTCACAAGTCACAAGTCGTTTATTTAACCAGCACTGTTATTTTGAAGCTGTTTAATGAAGGTAAACAAATGAACCATAAAGCAAATGTCCCGCATAGTTCATTTTTAGCCTCTTTTCATCTGTGCTCCTCTGATCAGAGCGGCGTCCCTAGCAACTATCTGTTATGCAAAAATTGATACAATTTAAAAATCAATAAAAATCGTATTTTGATCAACATTATGTCTCAAATTAATTATTTCATATTTTGCAGGTCAGTGCTAATTAACTAACACAAGCAAACTTCTAATGCTACAGCAAGACTAGCACTAACTTAGCGTCACCGGCATGTCGTTAGCTTGCAAGCTAAAGCAGTAAGTCTGTAAGTCCATGAACTGTATATTATCTTAAATAGTACAGTTTTATGAATAAATACTTGACATACACGTTATTGACTTTACCTGTGAAAGTCAATAACCTAAGCTGGCAGCTCCACCCGGTCCACTGCTGTCAGCCAATTTTGGCTTTGGCGCATGCACGTTTGGAGTAATCGGGGTTCGATTATTTTCCCGTGTGATCTGCCTGTGACCTACGTGACATCATTTCAACACTTTTCAACCCGTAACCAAAAATTTGAATTCGTGTTCACAGTGAAGACTTCATAGTCGTAGAAATTAGAGTCGTCCTCACAAGACTTTGCACTCACAACTTTTAGATTCATTCTCACATAAAAACAATCCTAACCCAGATGATTTCTCAGACTCACGTGTGTGACAGTAGAATTTTGTGTATAACAATTTTATTTGCGCACAAATGTTAACATTACAAATACGAATGTGAGAATCATGCACACGTCTTTTTGACAGCTACCTTACTCCATAGGCCAGCAGGCATGACGTAGGTGAAAGCTTTCAACAGATTTTCATCTTTAAGGCCTGTGGATGATAGTGAGTGACTGTGAAGTCTGTTGTGTTAAATCTGTAGGAGAATGTCATTACAGTGCGAGGATTGGAAATATTTCAAAATGGTGGCCAAAAGCAAAATGGCCAAATCAGTATTAATGCAGAGATGAGATTCTTCCTTCTTGAAAGGGACAGCGGTCAAGTGAGCAGGTTTGGCGAGCGTCCTGCAGTAGCTGTGGTATGTGTTATTTAACCAAAGAAATCACTCAGTTGTTTCAAATTGCAGGTGAAGCCACCGCGTTCATCACGGAAAAACCAGGCAGAATCACAACTACACACATGACATGCCTGCCACATTCACAGGGCAGACACAACATGCAAATGGCATTCTTAGCAAATTGGCTTATTTGAAAATTGTGTGCTGTGGCTAACTGCCACTGACTTATCCATTATGTGGTGTTAAACATCACCCATCAATTATGCCATGTTTGTACTGTGCAATTTGGAGAAAACTACCTTCAAATGCCATGTACATCTGATGATGTTTGTCATCACTACATAAATGAGCATAAAATAATGCTTCAGTTGCCTTCTTTCAAAATTGTATTTGTGGCCATGTATCATTGTCAAGCTTGGGATACATGATACATGTGATTTGAAAGACAACAATGCCATCTAGTGGACGTCTTGGATAAAACACCCCATACATTGCTGGTTTCTTACCAGCAATGTATGTCTGTAGCACACACAGAGTGCTCTGATCCTGTGCAAAGTACCAGGGATGGAGAGGGGGGAATCTGGAGGTCTGTAGCCCACACAAAGAACTCTCATCCTGGGCAAAGAACCAGGGATGGAGAGGGGAGAATCAGGAGGTGTCAATCCCAAACAGAGTGCGATGATCCCTGGCAAAGAACCAGGGATCGAGAGGGGGGAATCTGGAGGTCTGTAGCCCAAACAGAGTGCTCTGATCCCTGGCAAAGAACCAGGGATGGAGAGGGGGAATCTGGAGGTCTGTAGCCCACACAAAGTGCTCTGATCCTGGGCAAAGAACCAGGGATGGAGAGGGGGGAATCTTGAGGCTTGAGGCTGAGCTCAAAGCATGAGGGACAAGGAGAGGTTCAAAGTCAATGAGTTTTGAAGGGGATTTAAAGATTTTCCCATTTAGTTACCATTCACACTAATTAGACTGCGACCAAAGCGCTATCTATGGGCCGATTTGCACCAAATTTTACACAGACCATCATTAGGCCATGGAACACAATTATGAACATTTATGTGATAATCAGACAGTACTTTGTAAAGATATGCAAGATTGTCTGTTTTCAACACAATATGCAGGAGTTTGTTGTTTTATATTTCGGGCGTTTTATGGACCATCAAAATTCTTTTGATAACTGTATGTCAGGAGGGTCCACGGATGCTACATGCAAAGTTTGGTGCAAATTGGTCAAATCGTCTAGGAGGAGTTCGAAAAAGTAGGTTTTTCAGTTGTCGTGATTTTGCGAATGGAAAGTTACCGCGAATGTGGGCGTGGCCTATACCACACAATTCAGCTAAATTCACAGATATAGGGAACACAGATATAAGGTTTAACAATGCGCTACATATTATGTGGGAGTTATGGGCCAAAAACGCTTTCACGTGGAAAGTAGCGCCACCTGCTGGTCATTTTTGGTGTGTGAGTTACAGGGGCCATTCTAGACCACCTCTAGGAATTTCATTTCCATAAGTGTTATGGTGTGGGCACAGTGCCAAATATAAAATTAAATTGGCACCACAGCGCCATCTGGAGTCAGATTGGTAAACCCTTCATAAGCTCTCCTCAGGAGGGCACTGACAATAACTATACAAAGTTTCGTGTCAATCTGATGAACGGATGTGGAGATATAAAATAGCTCAGTTTAAAGAGCGCCACCTTGTGGTCATTGCCTGAAATTTTAGACAGGGCCTCAGCGGCCTATGGTGAAGTATTAACCTCAGTTTCATGTCATTAGACCATACCAATGTGGAGATATGCAACAGTTCCTGTTTTGAACCAAATCTGCAGGAAGTTGATATTTAATAACTTGAGTATTGTCTGACCTATCAAAATTCTTTTAATAACTTTTTGGCACGAGGGTCCACAGATTCTACATGCAAAGTTTGGTGCAAATCTGTCAGATCGTCGAGGAGGAGTTAGAAAAAGTAGGTTTTTCACTTTTCACGATTTTGCGAATGGAAAATTATTGCAAAAGTGGGTGTGGTTTACACCACACAATTCAGCTGAATTGAGCGAATATGTAGATATAAGCTTCAACAATGTGCGACGCATTATGTGGGAGTTATGTATCAAAAACGCTTCACATGGAAAATAGCGCCACCTGCTGGTCATTTTTGGTGTGTGATTACAGGGGCCATTCTAGACCACCCCTATGAATTTTGTTTCCATAAGTGTTATGGTGTGGGCACAATGCCAAATATAAAATTAAACTGACACCACAGCGCCATCTAGAGTCAAACTGGTAAACCCTTCATAAGCTCTCCTCAGGAGGGCACTGACAATAACTATACAAAGTTTCGTGTCAATCCGATGAACATATGTGGAGATATAAAATAGCTCAGTTTAAAGAGCGCCACCTTGTGGTCATCGCCTGAAATTTTGCACAGGGCCTCAGCGGCCTATGGCGAAGTATTAACCTCAGTTTCATGTCATTAGACCATACCAATGTGGAGATATGCAACACTTCCTGTTTTGAACCAAACCTGCAGGAAGTTGATATTTAATAACTTGAGTATTGTGTGGTCTATCAAAATTATTTTAATAACTTTTTGTCAGGAGGGTCCACAGATACTGCGTGACAAGTTTCGTGCGAATCGGTGAAATTGCCTGGGAGGAGTTCGAAAAAGTAGGTTTTCGACATTTCGCGACGTAGCGAAAAAAAACGGAAATGGGCGTGGCCTATACCACGAGATTTAGCAGAAATCACTGAACGCGTGGATATAAAGGTTTTGAATATGCGACAAAGTATATGGGAGTTATGAGCCAAAACGCACTTGCCTTAATAAAAGTTAATAACAGCGCCACCTAGTGGTGGAAATTCACAACGACAACAGATTATAACATTTTTCGCCAGGTGTGACTTATATTCCAAGTTTGGTGAGTTTTGGGGTATGTTCAGGCTTCCAAAACAGCAGTTAAAGCCGGAGAAGATGAATAATGATAATCCTTTGAATTACAATAGGGACTCACAGGTCTGTGACCTGCTCGGGCCCTAAAAATAATCCTTTGAAAAACAATTAGGGTCCTCGCAGGTTCCCTGCTCGGGCCCTAATTAATGTCTTTTGCTATCTGGGTATGATCCTCTGGGATTTCTGTCGTCAGTAACTCTGTCTGCTAAGATGCTACAACAGGAGCTCTGCAGAAGAAATTGTAGATGGGATGATGCAATACCACCAGACATCCTGCAGCAATGGGAAGTGTGGTTACAGGAGGTCAAGCTATTGTCATCATTTAAAGCTGAACGCTGTTTAAAGCCAGAAAACTTTGGTGACCCCGTATGTAGCCAACTGCATCACTTTGCAGATGCCAGCAAAGATGGCTATGGCACTGTAAGTTACATCAGGCTGAAGAACTCTAGAGGTGAGGATCATGATATATTCCTTTTGGGCAAAGCCAGAGTCACACCTTTAAAGGCTGTAACATCCCAGGATTAGAATTGACTGCTGCCGTCCTAGCTGCCAGAGTGGATGCCATGCTAAAGGCCGAGCTTCAAATCCAGCTGGATGAGTCGGTGTTTTGGACGGACAGTGCGTCAGTGTTGGAATACACTAATAATGAAGATAGGCGGTTCCACACGTTTGCGGCAAATAGGGTCTTAGCCATACAAGAAATCTCAAGTCCTGCTCAATGGAGGCACATCGGCACCAAAGACAATCCGGCCGATGCTGCATCACGGGGGATGAAGGTGTCGGATTTTCTAAAAAATTAAAGCTGGCTGGAGGGACCCAGTTTTCTCTGGAAGTCTGAGGCAGAATGGCCAGAAAGTAATCATGATGTCAGGATGGATTCTGAGGATCCAGAGGTCAGGAAGGATGCCTATGTGAATGCCACTGTTTATGATGCACTGAATGCCACTGACCATCTCATTAGTTACTTTTCATGTTGGAGAAGACTTAAAGTGGCAGTGGCTTGGTTCCTGAGGTTGAAAGGTCATCTGTTGGAGCTCAGTCGTCAACGAAAGGCCTCTGGACCACAGACTGGTCAAGTGGGAAGAAAAAAGGCTACTGTTGAACAGCAGAGCAGTGTCCTGACACCAAAGGATTTGGAGGAGGCCGAACTAGCTGTCATTGGCTACGGTCAGCAGCAAAGGTTTGCAACTGAAATTTCCTCACTGTTGTCTGAGAAGTGTACAGTAAGCAGACAAAGTTCCGTTTACAAGCTGGATCCCATTTTGGAAAATGGACTCTTAACAGTGGGAGGGAGATTAAGCAAAGGAGCGATGCCGTCAGAGGAAAAACATCCCCTCATCCTTTCTAGGGAGCAGCATATCTCCAAGCTTCTTCTCAGGAACATGCACCAACTGCTGGGACACAGCGGGCGAAATCATACATTATCTACACTCAGGAGGAAACACTGGATACCTAATGCCAATGCAGCTGTGAGGAAGATCATATCCCAGTGCAGTTATTGCAGACGCCTTAATGGCAGGGCCATGGAACAGAAGATGGCGGATCTTCCTAAGGAGAGAATTGTTCCAGATCTGCCTCCATTCACAAACGTCGGAGTTGATTATTTTGGACCTGTGGGGATAAAAAGAGGGAGAGCGACTTGCAAGAGGTATGGAGTGTTATTTACCTATATGGCCAGCCGAGCAGTTCATCTAGAGTTGGCAAACTCATTGGAAACAGACGCTTGCATTAATGCAATACGACACTTTATAAGCAGGAGAGGTCAAGTCATTCACATCAGATCAGACAACGGAACGAATTTTATTGGAGCCGAGAGAGAACTACGTGCGGCTGTTGGTGAGCTGAATCATGAGCGCATTCAAGGAGCTTTAATTTCAGCAGGAGTTAGATGGAGCTTCAATCCTCCGGCCAGGTCTCATCATGGCGGAGTTGGGAATGCATGATACGCATAGTCAGGTGTGTTCTCAACTCAGTTTTACACCAGCAGACACTTGATGATGACGGGCTTCACACTGTCATATGTGAGGTTGAAGCTATTCTTAATGATCGTCCTATCACACAGCTGTCTGACGACCCAAATGACTTGGAAGCACTCACTCCCAACCATCTTCTTCTTCTGAAGGGAAAACCAGCCTTACCACCGGGACTTTTCAAATCTTCTGACATGTATGTGAAGTGGCGCTGGAGACAAGCTCAGTACATTTCAGATTTGTTTTGGAAGCGTTGGATCCGGAAATATCTGCCCCTATTGCAAGAAAGACAGAAGTGGAATCAGAGGAAACAGAGTCTAGCTGTAGGAGATGTTGTCATTAAGGATCCCTCAGCCCCTCGTGGTTCCTGGTTTCTTGGGAAAGTGTTGGAGATTTTTCCTGATGCAAAGGGCGTTCTGTGAAGCTACAGACCAAAAATAGTGTTATTGAGAGACCTGTGACCAAACTTTGTCTGGTACAAGAAATGTAAATTTTGCATGGACTTGGACTTGTTTGCATCTTAACAGAAAGGCAGGACTCTTATTCATCCGTCATGGTAAAATACAAGCGCGTCAATTTGTCAGGATCAGGGGCCAAGGACTCAAACGCAGACCAGAGTGAAGTTACAACACGTGTGAATTTATTGAAAAGCACACAGGCGGATTTCCGGTAATGGCGGCGTGCTAGACAGACGTGATATTCCTCTCTCCACTAAAAATCCGAAAATTCCTGCAAATGACCTAACTTGGCACAGATATCAACCTAGACGCTGTATTTCACAAGGTCTCTGATGTCGTCTGCACCTGGAAAATCGAGCAGGCATCGCACAAAAAGTTTACAACCCAGGATTTCTGACTTCGGCTCGGCTAAGAATAGCAGCGAGGTTAGTGCTAAAGCTAACGACACGCAGAGCGAGGCTGCTGGAAACACCAGAGAAAACATGAACAAGAGGATTCTCGATGCCATCAAAGATCTGAAGGACGACTTCTCTAACAGACTTGACGGAATAGTCATTGCAATTGATGGAGGGAGAAAGGAAATAAGTGAGTGTATTGAACGTATTGCTAACGCCGAGGTCCGCATCTCTAATGCTGAGGATGATGTGGCTAATCTCCAGGCTAAAGTTTGTGCACTAGAAGAGAAGAAAAGGGAGCTCGAAGATAAAGTGATAGACTTAGAAGCTCGGTCCAGACGCTCAAAGAGTCAAGACTGGTTAATCTTCCGGAGAAAGAGGAATGGGAAGACGCTTGCATGTTTCTCGATAAGTGGATACCGGAGGTGCTGGGACCCACAGCTCCAACAACTTCACCTTGGAGAGAGCTCATCGTGTTGGCCAGAGACGAGAGGTCGGTGCCCCCCCTCGGACGATGATTATGAAGTTTCTGAACGACAGGGATAAAGTGGCTGTGCTGAGAGCGGCCAGAGCCAAAAAAGAAACTCTCTACAAGGGTCATCCAGTACACTTCTACCCAGACCTGGCTGCGGGAGTCCACCAAAAACAGCGAGAATTTGATGGAGTCGCAGAAGCTGCGAAATATGGGAATAAGACACGGCATCCTTGTTCCTGCTCGACTGGTGGTTACATACAAGGGCAGCACACAA
Source organism: Diplodus puntazzo (assembly GCA_963678695.2). NCBI lineage: Eukaryota > Metazoa > Chordata > Actinopteri > Spariformes > Sparidae > Diplodus > Diplodus puntazzo. Next base: position 29,655,850 of record OZ023155.1, read on the forward strand.
ACTTTTAAAACACCCACCGAAGCAGAGGCTTTTATCAGGCAGGTCCAAGAGGAAAATGGTAATGAATGAACACTTTACCATGGAAAGTATGTAATCTCCAGATTAGCAATACCTGGGCAAGGCAAAATCAAGCCTTAAGTTTTTAAGTTGTTTTTTTTTTTTCTCCTGATCTTCTGGATATGGGAAAGTGCACACTTATAATTTAAATGAGGCCTTGGAGAAGCCAGCACCTTACCAGTTACTTGAATTGTGTGACAGTTTATTTGCCATACTTTACTGACCCTTTCTGTTGTGCTATAGGTCTCTCTTTGTCATAATTTGTGGAGGGAGGATATCTATGTTTTGTTTTTTGTTTCTTTCTTTGTAGAAATAATCTAGTAGCACAGCTTGACCACTCCTCACTAAGTGTGGTGTGGTCTTCGATGTTGCTGAAGTGTACATTTGGGGGAGGGGGTAAGCTCAGTTCCAGAGCTACAGGGTTTGTGTGGTTTGTTTACGGGAAAATGTTGACGAATTTCGTCTGGTTTGTTTGTTTGGTTGGTTGCATCTGGAGGCAGAATTTGCACTTTATCCTACTGGTACCAATAGTGATGACAAACTTTAGTAATGATCAAAGAATTAGAGATTAAGTTCACTTCTTGGAATTGTAGAGGTTTACAAAATTACAGAAAGTTAAAACAGGTAATGGGGAGGTTAAAAAACGTTAAGTCTCAAATAATTTTCCTTCAAAAAACCCATCTTTCTATTAATGAAGACATTAGATTAAGGAGGAGGTGGCAAGGTAAGATTTTGTCTGCTCCTTTTAATACCCAAGCAAGAGGGGTTGCAACTCTTATTCACAAATCCATCCCTTTGAAAATTACCAATGTGATTGCCGATAAAGCAGGCAGGTACCTCATAGTTCAGGGTGTGCTTTTATCAGAATTTCTTAATTTGGTCAACATATATGTGCCGAATCAGGATGACCCTGAATTCTTTAACAATTTATTTCTTAATTTGTCAGCCCTTACAGGTCAATACATAATAGCAGGAGATTTTAATTGTACTCTTAACCCCAATAAGGACAGGTCATCAAAAGTGGATAAATCCCATAACAAAAGCAGAGAAATTCTACACCATTATACTAAGTCACTAAATCTATGTGATGTATGGAGAGACAGAAATCCTGACGTATCATTTTATTCATGTTTTTCTAATACTCATAAGTCGTACTCCAGAATTGATTACTTTTTAGTCTCTGCAGGACTTATGTCTAAAATCAGAGATTGTAATTATGATGGCATCTTGATCTCTGATCATGCCCCAAATAATCTATGGTCTATAGATCCAGGTCTGAGTAGGGACCCGCCCAAATGGAGATTACAACAAAAATGGCTGCAGGACCCAGAATTAATCTCTTTTATTGAGTAACACATTGACATATACAGTACGTTTTATTCAATAAATCAGAAACATCAGCAAGTATTAGGTGGGAGGCATTCAGAGCCTTTATTAGGGGCCAAATCATCAATTTTACAAGTTCTAAGTCCAAAAATGCTAAACAAAAATTAACCTTGCTGGAATCAAAAATTAAGCTCTTAGAAACAAAATATTATCGAAATCCTTGCTCTAAATTACATCAGGAAATAGTGTTTTTAAGGGCGCAATACAACGAAATTTCCTCCTTAAAAGCTATGGATAATCTTTTAAAACTTAAACAAACCTTTTTTGACCAAGGAGAAAAATCGAGAAAAATTTTGGCGTGGCACATAAAACAGCTCCAGACTGAAAGGGCCATCACTAGTCTCATAAACCAAGATGGGGAGAGTATCATAGATCCCATCAAAATTAACGACGCATTTAAAAGGTATTATGAAAATCTGCATACTTCTGAAAGAGATCCAGAACTCCCAGACCAAAAGATATTTCTAGATAATATTAATTTCCCAAAAATCTCAACAGAGGATAGATTACTGTTGGAGGACGATATATCTCTAGAGGACATCACAAGCGCAATAAAATGCATGAAATCTGGCAAAGCCGCAGGCCCTGATGGTCTACCTTCAGACTTTTATAAAAAATTTGAATCTAAATTACTAACCCCTCTCTTAGAAATGTTCAGGGAATCTTTCCAAAAAAGAATTTTACCACCCTCGTTAAGAGGTGCATTAATTATTTTGCTTCCTAAACCAGGCAAGTCAAATGATAAATGCGAAAATTTGAGACCAATTAGCGTCTTAAACTCAGACTTAAAAATTTTATGTAAAATTTTAGCCAAAAGATTAGAAACTCTCCTCCCAGGGATCATAAATACAGATCAAAATGGATTCATTGTGGGACGTCAGGGCTTTCATAATGTACGAAGGGTGCTAAACATTCTACACGACCATAAAGAAAAATCAGATACAGCTTTCCTGTCCTTAGACGCAGAGAAAGCGTTTGACAGGGTAGAATGGGCATACCTGTTTGAATTTTTAGACCGGTTTGGATTGGGTAATATCTTTTGCAATTGGGTGAAACTTTTGTATCAGGAACCCTATGCAGAGATAATCACTAATGATAACTAAATAACTTTCCAATCCAATTAAAATCAGGAGAGGATGCCGTCAGGGGTGTCCTCTTTCACCCCTTTTATTTATAATAGCAATAGAGCCTCTTGCAATGGCAATAAGAAACCATACACGGATTTCCGGAATATGTATTGGTCAACTAGAACACCGTATAGCTCTTTTCCTCAGAAATTTAATAGTTTCTAGTCCGGTTTTTATGGAACTTATGAAAAGATTTAGTAGTATCTCCGGTCACAATATTAACACCCTCAAATCATCCATTTTGTTGCTGAACTCATTTGAAAGAGAAAACCCCCCTATTTATGCTAACCAATTTAAGATTGTTAACAGCTTTACTTATTTGGGAATTCAAATTACCAGTAAGCTAGAGGAAACTGTTCAAACTAACTATACACCAGTGGTGAAGTCCATCTCTGAATCAATTGATAGATGGACATCTCTTTCGATCTCTGTAATAGGTAGAATTAATATCTTAAAAATGAACATCCTGCCAAAACTATTGTACCTTTTTCAGAATATCCCCTTGCCGCCACCTTCAAACTTTTTTTCGAGTCTTCAAAAAGTGTTCAACCGTTTTATTTGGAAAAATAGACGTCCCAGGCTTCGCTTATCCCTTCTTTACTTACCTTTTGACAGGGGAGGGCTGAAATGCCCAAACCTGCTATGGTATTACTGGGCAACTCAGATTATGTCTATGAGGTTTTATTATTCATCAGACAGCTCACCAGCATGGAAAGATATTGAATCGTTTTCTTTAAAGCCTCAGCTACAAGAATACATATACTCAGATAATCCTGAAAAACTAATTAAAAAAACACAGAACCCCATCGTTAAAAATATGGTTGCTGTATGGTATGATGTGCAAAAATACTTAAAGGAAACGCAAACTCTTTTTCAATACAGTCCAATATGGGGAAATAATTATTTTATACCAGGGAGGGATGATGGTGGCTTTAAATTGTGGGCTGACAGAGGATTAAGATTAATTGGTGACATTTTTGATTCAGAGGATGGAAATATCGAATCATTTGGAGAGCTGGTTGATATTTATAACATTCCTCGTAAACATTTTTTTAAATACCTACAGCTCAGATGCTTTATAGGTTCTATTCAAAAGCAAGTCATCAGCATTCCTTCTTTATCTTTATTAGAGAAAGTTTTAATTAAGAACCCTCTTGATAGGGAATCATATCAGAAGTGTACAATTTGTTGTTGACTAACTCACTGGAATCCACAGAATCTAAGTTTAAAGCATGGAAAAATGATTTACAGGGCGAACTGACAATTGAAGAATGGTACAAGGCATGTAGGAGGGCTCAAACTCAAACTGCCAATACAAGAATGGTACTCCTGCAATACAACTGGTTAATGAGAGTGTATTACACACCAGAAAAATTGAACAAATTTAATCGTAACTTTCCAGATTTATGTATCAAATGCGGTAAAGAGAAAGGAACACTCTTTCATTGCATTTGGAAGTGCGCAAGGATTAAGGAGTTCTGGTCAGATGTGAGTCGTATAATTCAGGAGATACTTCTAATCCATTTAGTAGCAGATCCTAGATTCTTCATTCTTGGCATTTATCCAAAGGGACATAAAATAAAACGCAGAGAACAGATATTTATAGATTTGTGTTTTTTACATGCCAAAAAATCAATAGCATTAACATGGAAAAGTTCCCATAGACCAAGCATTGGACAGTGGCTTAAGGAAATGTCAAGATGTTTACCTCTGGAAAAAATCACATACACAATTAAAGATAAGCAGGAACAGTTTCAATACATCTGGGGCCCATTTATAAATTTTCTTAGAGACAAGGACTTATTTAGTATGTTGGACATAGCTAGGGGAGTTTAGTCATTACCTCTGCAATTTAACTAACTCTTTATTGATATTCACAAAGCATTTTATGGTACACAATGTAGGTTCTTAGGAATTGCCTCCATGGTGTAACTGTTTTTTTTGTTTTTTTTGCTGATGATGTTTTTATTCATGCAGGCTGTATTTAGCCTTTTTTTATTTATATATCTACAAACTTGTTTATGTTTACAAGTACGCATCTTCATTTATCTTGAATATTCAATATGTATGTTTGAGCAATTGCCCTTAAACATTCTCTTATAATTTGTTTTTATACACACTTTTTGGAAAAAAATGGACTCTTACGGACATTCATACATATCTAATGTGCCTGCTATTTCTGATATGGTTGAAAATTCAATAAACAGATTGTTGAGAAAAAAAAAGAAAAAAAAGAAAAGCACACAGGCAAGTTGTGGTAGCGTGGCAGGTGTTTTCCGAGACGCTGGAGAGTGGTGGTGTGACTCAGGCTCAGGGCTCGAGGTCGGCAATGCTGGCAGGTTGGCAGGGTTCTGGCTCAGGTTTGGTTGTCTGAGGCGAGACAGAGAACAGGTTAGCAGAGGTTTCAAAGACACAAGAACAAGTTCAGGTGCGGCTGGCGTTTTCTCACTGTGACTGATTCAACGATCTGGCGGGGTCTGGAAGGTTGGCCTGGATATTTATGGGTGCGCTGATTATGGTAGATAAGCTGCAGGTGTGCCGACCGAAGCTCCAGTGACCACGCCCACCAGTGGCTTCCAGAGGGAGAGAGGGAAAGAGCACAACAGAGAGACAGACACAAAACCAAAACACACCAAGCACACAAAAAGGGAGCAAAGGAAGACAAAAAGCACAAGCATACACACACTAGGCAGGAGGCCCTGATCACTGCCTGCAGGTCGTGACACAATTAGGTTTCCTGTTGAAATGCCTCAGTGGCTTAAAGCATTGGCTTAGCTTCTACACAAGCATTAAGAACATAGTTTTGTGTATGCAGAGTTTACTAAAAGAAAGTTTTTTAACTACTCACTGTAGGAGCTGGATCTCCGGCGCACCGCCGTCATGGCAGACAAAAAGTGTCGATCCCCGAGTGTGACCTAGCAGGTAGGAGGTCCACCATTACTCTCCTACCTGTTAGGTCGCACTCGGGGATCAACACTTTTTGTCTGCCAAGACGGCGGCGCGCCGGAGATGCAGCAGCTAAAGTGAGTCATCCAAAAACTCTCTTTTTAGTAAACTCTGTGTACACAAACAATGTTCTCAATGCTCATGTTCATGTGTAGAGACCCTGGTGATACTACGAGCAAAGTTTCATTTTGTGTCGAGCCTTCTTAGTGTTTTAAAAATAGCAATTTTGATGCTAGCGTAAGAGTGCCCCAGCTCTCCATTGAAAATGAGCTTGCCTGAAAACGAAACTACGGTAGATCTTTAAAGTGCCTCTTTGGTCTTAATTATGCTTTTACACGAAGGTTTGACTCAAATACATTCGCAAATAAAGCCTAGGTTGCATTTTGGCTAGAGTTTCACTTTAAGCTGTGTGGGAAGAGAACTCATTGTAGGTGGGTGATAAATAATGCTTTGGCCACCTCCTCTGTTCAAAGACAGTCGGTCCAGTTTGACGTTGATGGATTCCTTTACTCCACTATCAATCCTCCTGTCTTCTGTGGCCAAGAGGACAACACTGTTGTCCACTGTTTTCCTCTAAGGATTGACTTTTCTCCTTCATATGTCGACAGCAGAGTCTTGACCTGAGGAGTTGATTCTCCTGTGTTGTGTCATTCGTTTATAAAGAGGTTGTTTTGTCTCTCCAACTAACACTTATTCTTTCTTATTATCAATTTGTAACTATTTTAGTTGCAGTCGTTTTTAGCAGTAGAGTATTTCTTCTATTCATTTTATGTTGTGATGTTGTATTTCGATATTTTTTTCCTGCCAGGTCAACTAAAGATCCCGTGCCATCTATAAACACTGGGTGGCATTACTGTTATAATGACATTAAATATGGGCGCTATATGACGCAAGAGCGAAGAGAACAACTTCCTGTCCAATATCTGCACTTCAGTTAGAAGTGGGAGAAATGCCACTGGAAAATAGAAGGGACCAGATCATGCTGGCATATTGGGTCAATTTGGAAGGACATGGGGCATTGCATCCAACAAGGGCTATCCTGCAGGAGTGTTGGGAACATAGGGAAATTAAAGTTAGAAGTGTTGGGCAGGTAGGCAAAGAAATGGCACAAACAATAAGGTTAACAGGATTAAACATTAGCAGTACAGTACCAAAGTTAGTAATACCTCCCTGGAAATCCTACACTCTAGCAACAGATACGCACTTACTGGAAAAAAACAAAAAAAAATACCGACGTGGACAATAGTACAAAACTATATAAATCAACAATACCCTGATAAATTATTCAATTTCACAGACAGATCAAAAGACCCAGAAACAGGACGTACAGGAACAGCAGTGTTCATCCCAAAATGTAATATAGGCATCAAAAACAGGACATCGGATCATCTCTCAGTGTATACAGTCAAAATGATGGGGATGATATTAGCATTACACTGGGCGGAGGATAGTAGTCAACACAAAGTAACAATAGCAACAGACAGTATCCCAACACTTACAAGTATTCAATCGGGGAATTCATGCAGGCAAGATCTTTTAGTGGAAATATCAAATCAAATATACAGACTACACAATAAAGATATGTCTCTTTCCTCTGGGTTCCTGCCCAGGTAAGAATCGAAGGAAATGAAGAAGCAGATATATTGGCCAAACAAGCACTAAAAGCAAACACAATAAACATTGAAATACCACTAAGCAAGGAAGAAATCAAATCTATTATCAGTAAACACATGTACAAAATCTGGCAGGATAGTTGGGATAATATGAACACAGGAAGACATCTTTACAGTGTACAACCACAAGTCAAAAATAGAGAAATACGGGGCAGGAATCAGAGGGAAGAAATTATCATAACTCGACTCAGAATAGGACACACAGGACTCAAACACACACTCAGTAAAATAGGGAAACATCCAACAGGTCTTTGTTCACAATATACACAACCGGAAACAGTCCAACATGTATTGCTGGAGTTTAGTAAGTACAGGGAGGAACGACACGAGGTGATCCAAATGCTGACAAAAGAAAAGCTGGAATTGACTTTAGGGAATTTATTAGGGAGAACGTCACAAAAGGTGTTGAGTGTTTTAATGAAATACCTAAAGCACACGGGTATAGGATATAGACTATAGACTATAGGGAACAGTAGTTAATAGCTTTCTTTTATTTACTTATTATTATGGTTTTTTGTTTATTTTGTTTTTGTTTTTTTGTTTGTTTGTTTTTGTAGGTTTTAGCATTATTTTCAAGTCCCGACCATCTCAGGTCCCACACTCCAGTCCAGTAAGTGGCGGTAAATGCACCTAAAAGTTGGTTGCCAACCGCCAATAAAAGCCAATAGAAGAAGATGATGAACAGCAACAACAACTTCCTGTGTCCCCTATCTCTCCAAAAATGGCGGACACGTGTGGTCAAGTGTTGCTGGGATCAGGGCTGACCGTCCTCTCCCACCCCCTGATGTACATTAAGGTCCTGATCCAGGTAAGAGGGAAATGTTGATATAGACGCTTGGAAGATGCCGTTGGTGCCGGGCCAGCTTGACTTATGGTTTTTCAGCCGTATAGCGTGACAGTAGAAGTAAGGCAGGTAGTAGCTTGTGAACGAAACTGTCAAACTCCATTGAATATAGCGCAGTTTAATGTTGCCTCGCTTTTCAGTAAATGAATGTAGAGTTTAGAGAAGACTTAAGCACCTCCATGAATCGCTGTCATGTGCTCTTTAATTCAGCATGTATATAATACACATGGCAGTAATCACTCCAACGACAATATCAGCTACAGAACAGGTCCGTCTTTTGTCCCTATGACCTTCTGTTTCCAAAATACTCTGCAGTGGGCGGACGCGAGTGTGTGAACCAAATATATTACATAGATACTGTATTGATATGTCGTTTGCTTGTTAAATGTGATCTAGACAGACTGTACATTGGTCCTGAGACGTAATCACAAATACTTGAGTTATCTTTTTAAACGTTAACAAGATAAGGCATACACGGTTGAGATACACCGAATTGCTTGACAGAACAGCTACGTAGCTTGGCTGTCTGCCGAGCACCTCTGTTGCAGCTCTCTATGTGCAGTATTATTTCTTGAGATGATGGACTGATTTCTAGTTTCCACTCCTGATTACTCAGACTAAAGCAGTAAAAGGTCAGTCACCAGCTTACCTTTTTTGGCGCTAACATGCTGTTTTACAGCAGATAGTACGGTTAGCTTACTATCCCAATGTATTAATGTACTGTGTATATTTACATTGCTGCACCGCGAGCACAGTATTCTGGAGCCTGTTATTGACTGACTGGGTCTTTTTCCCCACTAACATAGCTTGTAATCTAACACTAGCGGTTGATAACTAGCTAACTTCAACGTTGTAATTAATTATTTAGACAACATCTTAAAGACGGGTCAAGTAGCACACATACAAAACTGTGTATTGTGTGAAGACTTAAATTAATTTATCTGACAAAACGAACAAAACATTAAGACGGATATAGCAACAAGTTGATAAAACGGGTCAAGGAGAAATCTGAAAGTGTGGGAAAGCCTCCGTTTTAGCTGTGGAGGCACCATTAAAAATGCTTTCGGATAGCAGTTACAATTAATATTAGTTATAACTGTGCCTAATTATTGTTGTGTGTGTGTTGTTAGGTAGGACATGAGCCGCTCCCTCCAACCCTGGGAAGGAACCTGTTTGGCAGACAAGTCTACCAGCTTCCTGGACTGTTTGCTTATGGTGAGTCTGATTGTCCAGATGAAATCCTTTTCAGAAATACATCTGTGATATTTGTGACAGTGCTCTGAAGAGGCTTAACCTTTTGTTGCTGTATCTTTTACTACAATGTAACATTACAATATGCATTAAGTTGTATTGGTTGTGCTGCGGAAATGTTATGCACACCCAGGGCTGTCAGATAGGAAATGTGAAACTATCATACTGCAAGTTATTTTGGTCTGGGGTAAATTATTGCAGCCGAGTCATAACCTCAAGAACAAATACTGAGCACTTACAGCTTACAGCAGAGCTAGACCACAGCAGGCATTTCTGTGAGGAACATGAAGTGTTGAGCAGTGAACTGGAGTTTATTGTGACAACACAACAAGTTTGCACTTAATAAATATGCTGAAGTACTTTGGCTGAGCACAGTTTAGAGGTGAAAGTACTTTGAGTTTGGAGTAACAGACAGTGTACATTTTATTAACTTTTGTGGAGTGGTGACTGGAGTTTGTCATTAATAACTCAGTACAAAGACTTCACACATTTTTCCCAAATTCTGTATTTCTTAATTCTGTGTCCGATTTATTTTTTCTTAATTCTGGATTTTTTAGTTTAAATCTATTTCTTAAAATCAATACCAGAGTTTCTGCAGGGTCTTAAAAAAGTCTTAAATATGTCCATATTTTGCATATAGGTCTTAAATTACATTTAGTCCTGTACGTTCATTTACCGCTTCCATCACCTTTTTTCTAAAAAATTTTGTTTATTGTTTATTATTTGTTTATAGTTTTGGGGAAATGTGTTGGTGAGATTCACAGACAGCTCCGTGTGTTGTACTTCTTTCTGAAGTATCTAGGAAGAGGCATTGTGCCATCAGCCCGGTTGGAATTTATCGCCATACACTTCGCCAGTTCCGGAAAGACTTCGACAGTGGAATCTGCTACAACTATGGGAAGGTGTAAAATTTAACAAGTGTTGGCTTGAACAATGAGAATTCAGTTGGTTAAAAGCTGTACCTAATAATGAATTTGGAGCGCAGTGTTCGCTCTGCAAGAGGACTCTCAAACTGGGCACACTTGGTGTGAAAGCGCTGGTGTCACACACAAAATCGAGGAAAAAGAAACAGTTAGCTTCTAAAAGTCTCCAGCGAAGTCACGCTATCACACACTTTTGTACGCCTTTGTCACCAGTTCCCGGTACAAGTTCATCCAGTTCTGCCCAACCCGAACTCTGCGCCACCTCGGCCGTCTTGTAGCCAAGCGACACTCAAACCATCTTCGGCTCAATTCTGACGTTGAAAGAAGAGGTGATTTGGATTTTGAACACTGTTGCAAAACGTTTTGGCAACAGATTTGGATGTAAACGTTGTACCACTCTCTCCTCCAGTTTGATGTGAGGGGAGGTGACAGCCCCTCCTGTCCTTTCCTTTCCTGCAGCCTCTTGTCTTCCACTGTTGAATAAAGTCGAACTTCTCACACACACACACACACACACACACACACACACACACACACACACACACACATTAACACATTAACACACACACCAGGATTATTATAGTTATCGTAGTTATAGTTAACTAAATTAAATTAAAATTAAACTGAACTAAAACTACTTAATCACTTGTTAAACTAATTAAAACTAAACTGAGACAAAAAACAAACTGAAAAACTCAATTAAAATAAAAACTATAATAACCCTGACACACACTCACTCACTCCATTCTTCATTGTTTTAGTTGCTCTGGCTATGGCAATAAATGTGGTTATTTTTTAAAGTAATTCTGGGACCGCATTTTTCCTTACTTCATCGTACTTCGCGTAGGTCTTAAATTTAGTTCAAAACGGTCATAAAAAGGTCTGTAAAAGTCTAAAATTTGACTTGTTCAAACCTGCAGAAACCCTGAATACACATCTCGAATTTTATAAACTTGCTGGGAAGCACGAACTGGACGAGACCCACACTGACCAACCACCAACGATTACTCATCACCTTAGTCATTTTCACCTGAAGCTAGGGTCTGCAGGCATAAATGATAACTGTTACAGCAAGCCAAGCTAATCAGCCAAGATCTGAGGAGGCGCTGTCAACTTTGCCATCCAACTCTGAGAGAGATGTGTGCAGCAGAGTCAATAAATGCCTTATCTTAAAGCTGCTATGTGAAAACAATATTGTTGTAGATTACATGTTGTAACATGTATCCACTGCAGATGGATAAATGTTTTGTTCCTGTAATGCTTATATACTGAGGTATAGATATTGAAGAGATGCAGCTTTTATTTTGTCGACTGCTGTTGCCTGATTATTGGAAAGTCTTTCTGAATAAAAGGGGAATTTTAAATGATGAAAAAATAGTCCATGTGCAGTTATATAGATCACTAAGGATGCCATACACCGAGGTGCATCGCAGTGCATTGAGAATCATTTTGCTTTTGAATTGTTGACACCTGAATCATAATCGAATTGTGCGACCAGTGAGAATTCATACCTCTAGTGTGAACATGAAGAGCAATGCACAACTTTGATAGTTTTACTGAGAGTCCCTGACTCCTGCTCTTCTCAGCACTATTTCCTCCTATACTCTGGCTCAAACGACAGTGGTTCTGAAGGAACTGTAATAGTCTTCTCATCAGAGCTCCTCATCGTCATCTTCGCTGTGATATTTTCTTCTAAAAAAAAAATATTCTTTACACTAACTGCTCTTTGGTTAATGATTAGTTTATGGATCTTCCAGCCCAGATCATACAATTAGAGTGCACATCTGAGTTTGGATTCAGAGGAATAGTACATTTATTTGCTGTTGTGTAGTTCTAAGTCCCCCTCTTAAGTCAGCTAAAAACATTTTATAAACCAGTCAGTATAACTAACAGTTATGTCTGTCAATTATTTGTTCTGACCTTCACCTCGGCACATGAATACACCACCAGGAAGTATTTACAGATCACTGTGTCATTGTAACTCTATTAAAACAAAAAAAAATAAATGTTCAGTGAAGCCTGGCCGATGTGGATACCGATATTGGGGAGCAAAAAGTTTTGATATTGATATATTGGCTGATACACACACTATGGTCAGTTATCCGTCAAATGGGGTTGTCAAACATTTGTGACAAAGACATGTAAAGGAGGCATGCCCACAGATGGCACTAGGGACGGGGGGGATATGACCCCCTCAGATTCATAGTGATCACGATCCGTCCCCCCCACTGTCCCTACATAAGTAGGGCTGCAAATAAGTATAATGGTGGTTGTCAACTAATATATCGATTAGTTTTTCGATTAGTCATGATTATTTTGGCAGCATCTGATGACTTCGGTTTTACCCTCATATTCTCAGAGCAAATTAAAAACCCATGGAACATGCATTTGAAAACATGATATTTTGAAACACAACTGGATTTTTTTATATATCAGTTGAACTAATTAATACTAATTATTAGTTTTTAATTGATTACATATCTTACAAATGAATTATTATTATGTTATAAATCATTGCATTAAGTGGAGGTTTACTATTCTGTGTTTTATCCAATTTATATTATTACTGTTTTGTACTGATTTAATATCCCACACATGAATTAGTACTGATTGTGCTGTCAGACAGAGACCTCTTATTTGCAAATTTGACTTATTTTTTCATAATCGATTTTACTGGCCACCCTTCACGTCTTAACACATTATTAGCCAATGTATGTATTCAAAGAGCTTGTCTCCAGCCGCCCGCTTGTCTCCAGCTGCCCTCTTGTCTCCAGCCGCCCTCTTGCTTGATGATACATGGGGCAGCGTGGGTTCACAACAACCGCAATTGTTATCATTCGAGATCTGTTGCATTTTTAATAACTGTGAATTTTAATAAATCACTTTTTGGTTGCACCGTAAAGGATGAATATGTCTAAAAAAATGCAAATCCATTTCAGTTTGATTTGCTTGTAGGTTTGTAGGCTACTACAGAGTAAAGTTTAGATTCTCTGCCCCAACCTGTTTTTTTTATTTTTAAAATGTTTTTAATAACTCAAAATAATGACTGTATTTCCAGCTAGAAAACGCGCATCTCTCTCCTCCCTCCATTGTTGTTTGTTTGTGTCGCTGCATGGCATTCCACGTGAGTTGTCCTCATGCTGAAAACGTGACTTATCGCCCACGTGACATCACTCCCTCAGACGCATGAAGAAAGCAAAAATATACATTTTTACTAAGGAAAATGACAAAAATAATAGTAACGCACAGTGACTTGAATAAGTAACTATAATCTGATTACTGGTTTGGAAATATTAACGTGGTAGATTACTCGTTACTGAGAAAAGTGGTCAGCTAATAATTACAACTTATGTGTCTGGCCGGGCTAGGACACACTGTTTTGCGCATTCTAGTAGCGGTACTAAAGTGATTTGCTCGGGCTCAAATCTTTTTTTTAAAAAATGATGATGATGATGATGCGCAAGCTGGACCGGGATTTTGCCGGTGGTTCGGTCCCGTTCTGTTCTGTTCTGTGCATCTAAACTGACTGTTGTGGATTAATGAGAATAAACAAGTCCGGACCGAGTCTGTTTGGGTCTGAGGAGATCCGGAGACGCGTGGACAACAAAGTGGAATCGGAATCTGTGGATGTTCGTGTGTAGCTAGCTGCTAGCCGCTAGCCCACATGGCCCACCTCTCGAGTCAACGGACTGGACGCACCGGCACGTCCCAAACCGGACTTAGGGTAAATGTCTACCATGCTTTTTCACGAACATTGCCGTCACGTTTGCTTTGTGTCTGGTGCAGGAAGAAACAGTAAAAACGGGCTTTTGTCACGAAAGTGTCCAAGCAGCATGTTTGGTGCTGAGGAACAGGAAGTTGTGGAAGGGATGTCGACGGATGAGTGACAGCAGCAGTGACCTCTTGGAGACAGCGACGGAGACAGCGAGTTTTGAGAGTTGAGAGATTTGTGGCATTTAGCGTGTTTGGAGTGTATAGTTGGTGTGTAATGTAGTGTGTTTAGTGTGTAGTGTAGTCGTTTTTTTGTGTTGTGAGTCAAAACAAGGAGGAGATTGCTGAATGTGGAACAGGCAGGAATGAGCTGAGGAGCCTGAGGCATTGCCTGCATTTAAATGTAAATAGTTACATATAACTTTGTAAATTTCAAAAACTTATGCACAAATTTAGCAAACAACAATTTATATTTGCTTGATAACTAATGCAATTGGTTCATTAAACATATTTGTGGTTTTCACAGTAAAAAATCTAACTTTTTCCTACTCGGATTTTATGTTATTTTGTGATTTTAGGTCCATAGTGTTAATATAGTATGTCAAAATGAAAAAATAACTGTACAGTCACACATGTTAGGTTGTGCTGAAAATAATGACACCAAGCAAGGCAAGGTAAATAGTTTTTAAGGTGAAATATAATGGTATAATCAAAAGTAGTCAAAAACAGCCAATTATATCCCTGACGTCCCACCTTCAAACACAACGTCCTTTGGCCATCCATGAAAAAGCTACTTAACCTCCCACTTTTCTATAGGAATACATGCTTCCTACGGGCATTGCACTAGTAATAATAATAATAATAATAATAATAACTAGAACTGCGAGCAGTTATGAACAGGGGCCAAGCCCCCCGCGCGACTCGGACCCCGCGCACCGCAGAGCCCACGGAAGTTGGCCCCAAAGGATGACAGACTCGGGGCAAAAGTGAGGACACAGGCCAACGTCTGAGCCGTGGTATTCGCTGTAATGGGAAGAGCACCGGAAGTGCAAAAGGCTGAATGTGTGCCGATTTGGATTTGTTGTAATAAGCCACGCCCACATTGACCACCTTCAAGATATGGCCTCAGGATTGGCCCTACATCATGCCACCAAATTTCCTAAAAATCAGTGCAGCCGTTCAAGAGATATAAACTTCCCATATTTTTTAGCGCCCCCTAGTGGCCAAAATTCGCCAAATTCGGCTCATCCCTTTCCAGTGTCATGGTAGCCAAGGATCTCAAATTTGGTGTTAATAGCATTTAGTTTGACCAAGATATCAAACAGTTTACGTTTTTATAGCTAGCTACAGAAATTTGTTCGTTAATAATTAGTGCATTTTTTGACAGAGCAAAATTCTTTTGAGAACTTTAGATCAGGTCAGGAGTAATAGGCAAAAAATGTGTTGGCGTAGGTTATAGCGCCCCCTGTAGGCGGATATATGTAGTTTTTTGTGTCTGAGTTGTTGTTGATTCGGATTACTGACGATCTAGGTCCAAGATCTGTTCAGTAATGGCAGAGATATGTTCTGCTCGTCGTTTATTAGTGGCCGCACTGTACGAAATTATTTGGCCACGGAGGTAGGCCTTTAAAGTCTCCCAGACCGTACTCTTTGAAACGTCTCCTGTGTTATTAGTTGAAAAAAAGAATTTAATCCGAGATGCTACAAAGTCCTTAAAAGATTTGTCTGCTAATAGAAGATTATTAAAGCGCCATGTTCTTGACATATTCTTGTTCAAAAATGAAAGTTGCATTATGTGGTGCATGGTCTGAAATAACTGAGGCCTCATTGTCACACCGCTTGACAGACGGGAGTAATTTACAGTTGAATAAAAAATAATCAATCCGAGTATATGAATGATGAACTGAGGATAAAAATGAGTAACTATGAGATGATGGATTTTTAAAGTGCCAGGGATCAGTGATTTTATAGGTGTTAAGGAAAGATCTAATTAGTTTAGCCGATTTTGTTAGGTCATCTACTAAAATACAATCACTATCTAATTTGGGGTCAAGGACACAATTGAAGTCCCCTCCCATAATAAGGATGTGTGAATGAAGGTGAGTGTTTAAATCTGGTAATAATGTGAAAAAAGTTGAAAAGAAATGTTTGTCATCAACATTGGGGGCATTAATGTTAGCTAAGATTAGAGGAGTATTACACAGTTTGCCAGTGACAACTACAAACCTGCCAAGTGGATCAGAGGTAACACTGGAAGGGACAAAGGGAGTGTTTTATTTATTATTTATTAAGATTACATAAGATTTCATTCAAAAAGCAAATAATGTAAGTAGGCTATCCTACACCTGTTGCCTGTTGACTTTCCCAGATGTGGCAGAAAATTATTTGTAATATCGAGTAGCTAGTCTGACATTAATAAACGGCATTTGCTCTTACCTGAAGTAGGCTAAATATAAAATAAGTCTTTTTAGGCTGTAGGTGAATAGCTTTAATGTTGTTGTTTTTTAATTTTTATGTATGATGTTATTTTAATAAGCAACTGTTAAGTGAAATTATAAGATTTAAAATGTTAACATTATCCTCCTGGCCTGCAGGCAATTCCTGATGACAGTGAGACAGGCCCTAGTCAGTGAAGAGAGGATCTGCCAGGGGGCAGCCACAGTAGAAAAAGACCGAACAAGGAGGGACAGGAGGTGACACAGAGGCCAAATCAACCTGACCCTAAAGTTACGCAAAAACAAGTGCTCAAAGACTGGACACTGACATTCCGAAAAGCGTGGTATGAGATGCTTTAGATGTGATCAGAAAACTAGAGGTTCTAAACACATCTCTCCAGAAAAAGACTCAGACAATGGAGGGCATGCTCTCTACAGTCTCCTTGGTCCAAGACAGCTTGAAATCCAAAAGACACTCAGAACACTTTGAGGCAGTCTTTAAGGAGGCAGAGGACAGGTGTGGCAATCTGTCTCTAGAGCCCATTGTTCCACCCCACACACATAAGCCCCCTAAAAGATATTCTGGGCAGGCTCCTGCATACACACCTGGATCAGCTGTGGATTTTTACAGAGTAGAGTTCTACCGTGTCCTATACACAGTAGATGCACAAATTACTGAGAGGTTTATGCAATCAAGCATTCAAACATTAAAAGAACTGGCAAACTCACTCCTGACTCCCATTACAAATGATGCAGCAGTTCACAAATATCCTGAACCGAAAGAGGAAGACTTGAGAGTCCAACTGGCCATGTTTATAAACAAGTACAAGGTCAACACAACTGCAGGCTGTGCATCCTTGAAATCCAAGAAATGAAGTCCATGGCCTTTTAGTGTGAGATTACTAGTGAGATTGTTGATGGTGGTGCACATATCATCTTCTGAGGCAGACCGCAGTTTTAGTGGGTTACTCAGATTGAAAACATGGTTGCGATCAACCATGACTCAAAAAAGACTCAATGGCATTGCTGTGTGCCATATTCACCAAGAGAGGCTTGACAGGCAAGACATTGCCCAGCAGTATGTTCAGGGTAATGAAAGGAGGAGAGATGTTTTTGGGTCATTCATTGAGTCTGCTTCTAGACAGCAAATGTGTTTGGCTGCACTATAGGGAATTCCTAATAGTATTACTTCTGTCATTTAAAATGTGAATTTAATTTACAGTATACATTTATGTAAATATGTTGTTTACACTTCTGAGTTCATACACAAATGTTTAAATAAAACATATTTTGCATAAGAAATGGAGTTTGGGTGGGTGATTGGCATTCCAGACAAACAACAGTTTAATCATGGATGGCTAGTGTTGATCAGGTAGGCCTTTGTTTGACAATGTTCATTGATGTTTATCCATGATTTCAAATAAGAATTCTCCAATAGCTTTTTGGTGCAAACCATTGACCCATAGGCTATTATGAAAGTAACTACTTGAGTGCTAGTTAAAGCCCAAATTACACAAAAATAACTTACGGAGTTGAAATCATTTGCTGACAGCTTGGTCCCCCCCAGTTCAAAAATCCCATCTGCACCCCTGAAAGGAGGTGAGATATTTTACAGTTTAACAATAAACTTTAATGTCTAAAATGACAGGGTACTGAAATGGTAAATTTCACTGGGAAATTATAAATTGCATCAAAAATTATTAGTGCATATTGGACAATATATGAATTTGTCAATGAAGATACATCTGAGAGGCCAACATCGGCTGATAACCAATATATTGGCCGGCTCTAGTTTCAAATTACCAGTGGGCTTGTGATATGTTGGAAAATACATTTAAAAATGACCAAAACTGGTGGTCAGTAGTGTAAGATGTTAGCACATAGTATTTTTCTGGGCTAATTGTGCAAAAGCACTAGTACAGCCCAGAAAAGAAGTGTTTTGCTTTTTTCATAGGCTATGAAAATGAAGGAAAATGTGTCTTTGTCAGAGCTGGAGCTTCCACCTTTACCTTTTCAAATCTCTCAGGAGATAATCAATGTCTTTTGGAGCTATCTGATGGTTCAAGGTCCAGGGTGATTTATTTATCATTATACAACACAGGGTTGCATAATGAAATGAAAGCTTGTACCTCCTACTTGCTACACAAACATATGACATATATACAGTTATTTATATACACACAATCATGGACAAAAGTGTACATACACTTGTAAAGAACATGTATATAATGGCAGTCTTCAGTTACAATATTTTCTACAATAATGAATCATCAATCATGAACCTATGATAAATAGGTCCTCTGAAAATGTGACCAAAGTTGGTTAAATGTCCTTTTATGGCCATTTTCACCTCAATTAGTTGCTTTAGATATCCATCAACAAGCTTCTGGTAGTCCTGTGGCTGAATTCTTAACCCCTCCTGTTGACAGAAATTTGTGAGTTTTGTGCCACAAAGGGTAGTAGCAGGTGAAAGTTTGTTTTCTTCTCGATCATGATAGTGATGCAACTGTACCATGCACTTATACCTACAAATAATAGTTTGCATAGTTAATCTTGGAACCTGTAACTGCTTTTTGAAATGGCTGCAAGTGACTTTCCTGAATTCAAATCGATCAGTGCGTTTACATGACACTCGAGAAAACTGAATTACTGGGTTAGTCCGACTATGATCGGATTTTTAAGATGCATGTATACATCTTAGTCTGACTAAAATCGAACCGGATCGGATTTCTTATAGATTAAAACGGCTAGATTATTCGATTGATAGTCACGTTACTCCTGCATGTATATGTTCCATTAGATTGGATTTTGCATTCTGCGCAGGCTCGAGGTTTTTTTCCCGGGGCCATGAGCCGGGAGTAGAAGGGCAGTGGCGGCGTCTTTCCTCAGAAATTACCGCAAGCAAGAGCGCCATTGTGCATCTAGTTTGTGTTATTATCATGTGCACTATATACGAAAAGTACAAAAATGTAGCTTCGTCTTGCTCTTCGTACGCCAATCCTTTTAAATACCGAGGCAGAGTTTGTTGTTGCTGGTGACACAAAGAGGTCAGCCAGAGGTGGCTCTGTTACCACTAGTTGAAATGGGTACAGCGCCACCTATCGTACCGGATTATGACATGCTTTGGCCAGTAATTCGATTTTCTCACCGGCAGCTACACTCGGACAATTGCAGTTGTCTGTTTGAGTAGCATAGTCGAACTATGGCTGTAATCCGACTAAGCTGTGCATGTAAATGTACTGATTATGTGCTATGCTGAGCTCCTTAGACTTTACCATTGTAGTGTTGTGGCTAATGGGTGTATCAAACAGCCCTATTATTAAAAGTCACCAGCTGTTATCAATCATGTATATCATTGGCACTCAAGACTGCCATGATATACATGTTTTTACCACATTTTTATATACCTTTTAACAGTATTGCATTTTCAGCAATCAGCCTCAAATCCAAACCGGATTGGCATGGCTCTAGTCCTGGATCTCTCCTCTCTCCTCCCTGGGGAAATCTGGCTGGTAAGGTTGGATGGCGAGAGATGCCGTGGGCAGTGATTGCCTCAAAGTCCACTGCTATTAATCCCAAACCGGTGCTTCTTTCTCCAATGCTAATGAACGTATTTTGGTAATAGGTAAAAGTTGTTTCAGTGATGTAGCTGAAAGTAAAATAACAGATGCACAGAAGGAAAATGAGAAATGGCAACCTTTTTTTAAAAAACCAAACAAAAAACGGTGCATATCGCCACCTGCCGTGGTGAGTCGGAGATGCTTCCATCAATAAATCGATTCTCCCCGGTGCTTGTGTACTGGGTAGGGCTGTAACAACACACGTATCGAAACAGAAATCGCGACACTCAGATCCACGAACCTGTCTCGTGGGGTGAGAAGGCAGAATTGCGACACAACTTTCACACAGCCACTTTCACACAGCCCGCCGGCGGGCGATTGCAGAAAAGTGACTGTATGTCTACACTACGCAGTGACGTATCCCGCTTCAACTTTCATCAATACGGACATACTATACGTCGTTAGAAAGGGTAGAATCCCCGCAATTCATTCATCCAGTTGATTTTGCAAAAATCAAGAGCACCAAACCATGAATCATTGATATTTACCAGCATGGTAAACGTGAGACACAAGATACGAACGACGTCTCCCTACCTTTGTCGCAGCCCTACAGCCGTAATATGTGTCCATTCCTCAATTATGTATATTCCAGTTGTCCGTAAGAATCCACTGATCAAATGCATCAAAATGGTTTTTCATAAAATTACTCCAGCTTGTGAATGTCGTCCTGTAAAGTCCATTTGTTTACCGTCTACTAGGCCTGGGCGATAAACCGAAAATTTACCGATACCGAAATTTACGACGATAACCGACGTCATTTTGGCCATGTCGGTATATTCGGTGTCATAGGCGTAACATCCATTAGGGACAGGGGGACACGTTAGGTCCACTTGATTAATCTACCCGGCGTATGTGCTTATTTTACATTAATTTGATGGCAAACTCCGCCCCCCGATGCAACACCAGCTATGCCAGGTTAGTAATCAAGTGAACCCACTCTCGCTGTGAGTCGCGGACAGTTTGGGAATGATGCTGCGTTCAAAGGCTGCAACAGGCCACTGTCTTCTGCCGGCCGGTCCATTGATCAAACATTTGTGTTTTGTTTTTTATTCACTCAAAATAATGACTGTATTTCCAGCTAGAAATATTGTTGAATTGTTGTTGAATTGTTGTTTGCATTTGTGTCTCTGCGTGGTCTGACACGTGAGTGAGCTCATGCTGAGAAACGTGACTTCTCGCGTACGTGACGCAAGAAGAAAGCAAAAATATATAATATATAAGGAAAATGACATAGTAACGCGTTACCGGCATCAGTGATTGTGTAGCTTAAGTACATCATGGAGCATGAAGATGTAAAGAAAAAAATAAAAACTGTAGAATTAACTTTGAGCAACTTGGAGGAAACGTACTTAATAACATGTGTCGGCTTTGTCGAGTGCATTAAGTGTGGCACTTGTTGCATTATTCATTAAGATTTCTGTAGTTCAAACAACTCGCAATTGTAGTCGAGAACGTCAGTTATAACAGCCCACGTCTTAAACAGTTGTCGGGTTTAAATCGGTCTTGGGCTCATAATTACATTCAATGTGTCGGCCGGGCTCGGGTCGGGCTTGATTCTAAGCTCTACTCGGGTCCAGCCGCGACTTTACTGAGGTTCACCCAGTGTGAGCAGCAGGAGGACGGTCAGCTCACCTCCCAGAACATGGCACTGAATCGCTGGAAACTGATTTAGGGACTGTCATCAAGTTACTTAGCATAAATATATTAATACAAAATAATTGCAGTTCTTTCAATATCTTCCATGTCATGGGGCTCAGTGACTCCAGCAGCAGATTGTGATTCAAGAAATAAAAAAAGCGAGAAGCTTGTTTATAAGGGACTGTATATTTTATACTTTTAAACTTGTTAAGTTGTTGTCATTTCAAGTAATCTTTGCTTTTCAGATGTTCAATCGTGTGCTTATCAGTTGTTCTTAACTACTAAATAAATAGTCCTTTAAAGTGGCATTTCTGTAAATACGCAGGATTTCTGTTCCTTTTTTTTAGGTGTGGGGGGAGGGGGGGTTACTTATCGTTCATTTATCGTTATCGAGGTGAGTTGCTCAATATATCGTGATATTGATCTGAGGCCATATCGCCCAGCCCTACCGTCTGCCAACTTTGTTCGGCGAATACAATCCATACTTTCCCGGCCGCAATCGGAATTACTGTAGTTCCTGTATGGTGTTGTTGGGTATGCTTGTTTTCATCACTTTGCTGGTCACAAAATAAAAGTGTCCCCATCATTTTCTGTTCAGTTTTCACCCTAGCACAGCCCGTGAAGTAAATCGAGCGCTCCCTGTTTGAAGGACCAATAGGCTTTGTTTACTGTTTTTCGCTGCCTTAGTATAGGGACAGCGTATTGGCTATCGACATGTCAATCATTCAGGCTTCTAGCCAATCATTTTACCTTTCCAACGAGGGTAGGCATGCCCAGGTCAGTTACGTAGGAGCCGAGATATTTTGCTGCGTCTTCGAGCTTACGAGCTCAGTTAACGCAGGAGGCGCACGGTAAAGAGACGCAGCGGACATTTAAACTTTTATTGTACAGCCATTTTCACAGTTTACAATGGCGAAAGCCACAAAGTAAGCTAAATATGTCCGGGAAGAAGCCCTGGAATTGATCATGGCATCATCTGATGAAAGTGAAGATAGTGTGTGCGACTCGGAGAGAGGAGATGTTTGCTCAGGGCCTCGACTCTATCTTAGATCGGTGAGTAACGCTATTTTTGATGATGTTTGATTTATTTATTTATTTAGCCATGAGTGAAATTTCATTGAAAGTTAGTGGGTGGAGGGTTTTTATGCTTACAGTGAGCAGTACAGTATACATTAGAATTTCATAAATGATGCTAAATGGTTAGCGCCCCAGGGCCTAATTAGCCTAGCTAAGCCTAGCTTGCTAGCTAGCTAGCTACTCAACTAAGGTTATGTAATCCTTGTAATTCTATTCTATAATGTAATTCATTTTGAGCCTCTAATTCCCTTTTATTTAGATTTTTTTATCAAGCTGAAGCAAATTGAACTAGATCTTCACTGACCAGACACTGGGAATATTCCCCCAATTCAATTATTCTGTTTATGTACAGTTATTTTCCTGATGTTTTTTGTGTAACATGTAATATCATATATATGTGTTTGTTTCCTATGTAAATAACACCCAGTTGAATTACATTTATATATTTTTTCATTATATTTTGTAACATTTGTGCATTGCATTGTGTTTTGTAGGTCACAGTCTAAAGGCAGTGACGTGGGTTGGGAGCCTCAAAGTGAGACAGTCAGACGCCCAACCCTCTCTCCTGCTGAAGGCAGTCGTCAGAAGTGCCAACGATCCTCTTCTGCATCCAGCAGTGTCAGAGGGGGTCAGTGACGCAGAAAGAGTTTCGTCAGGCCCTTATTGAGGAGCTTGTGGACCAAGGACCTGCATAAACATCCCAGCCATCCACCTCATGTAAATATGCACCCCCAAACCCAGCAGCATCCCACAAGCTGCATTAGTTCACAGAGGGACAAAACATGGCTAAGCAGGATGCAGGCAGTGTCGGCAGACGGCTCTGCACACTCTGCCACAAAAAGACACTAGTTGGCTGTTCAACGTGTGATGTTTCCTTGTGTTTTGTTGCCACAAGGGACTGTTTCAATGAGTGGCACACACAAAATGGAATGTAGAATGGCCCAAAATGTCCACTGCGCATCACAGCGCACTTTTTATGTTTATATTTACAGTACAGTTGTATGTACATCATTTTTGGAGACAAGTTTTCTTATACATTTCCGCTACTTATTACTTTTATACACATGTTAGAGTTTTTGTATATTGTTCATATTTAGTTCATATTCTATTTTGTTTTGTATATAGTTCATTCATTGTTCATATTTTGTTGATATTGGCACAGTTATACAGTAATAGTATATTGAAAGATAATAAAATCCTTGTTTGAATTTCAGTTCAGTATAGTCTGTCATTTTTGTATAACGGTTACTATTCTTTAGTGTCTTGTCACATGACAATATCTCAATATGGCCACCTAGAAGCGTGTGGAAACCCCTCCAACCACCCATCAAATGAATGTGTGAAAAAATTATGTTTTGAATCATGGAGAAAGGTTTTATAGTCACCAAAATGCTTCAGTAATGTTTCCAGTGTCACAAAAGTGAGTAAAAGCATTTGGCACAATTTGGCCATTTGGAGACGTTTTGGAGAGGTTTGTGGACGCCAGTGGCACTGCTAACTAAAAACTCCATAACTCCCATAAGGTTAGGCCTAGAAGTCTAAAATTTCATCCAGGTGTAGTTGACAAGATGTAGAAGGTATGTGGCATATGCCTTACATAAAGCACATCATAGTTATTGTTATTCAAATATGACCTATTATTTTCGAAGGAAAAAAAAATTTTAGAGCCATGTTTTAACTGATGTCATTTAGGTTATGGGTATGGTACATGCTAATGCCATTTTCAGAAACTAGAGGGTGTCAGCTTTCAAATGAAGTATCATACATCCATCTAGGACATGCGGTTATTGTGTTATAAGCTTTTCCATTTGGGTATGCTAAATAGGCGAAAATTACCGGAAATAGGTGGGTGTGAACAGGTTAACACCACAGCGGCAGTTCACCAATTCTCCGCTTTTGGTCGTTCACACAGAGCGAAGCACCGCCAGAGAAAAGATGAACTCCTGATTAATTCACACAGAGAGCCGGTGCTGCGGCTCCTAAAGAGACGTGACGGTACGCATCATGATGTATGTGTTTTCAAGGTGTTTCCCCGGTGTCCCCTTGTCAATCTAAACCTGCGGATAATTTAAATCATATGGATGCTCTTTTAATGTGTCGTGATTGAGATCCTGTTCCACCAAACATCCTGGAAAGTGATGAAGTTACGTTTTTCACTCTAAATTACATAATTACATAATCGCGGTCCGGAGGGCTGACCGTTGCGGAGATTTTTTTTCATCATAAAGACTTTGTAAGTTTTTTGCTGGTGACAGACGCTGTTTGTCGGGCAGAAATGTAACAAGGAGTAGGTAGGACAGACAGGTGGACAGATGCTTCTCCAGGTACAGCTGCAGTATTTTTTTCCTCATATAAGTTGCCAAAGACAGTTACAGTCACTACGTTACCTTAGTTTGGTTCTGTAACGTTGCTTTGTGGGACATTTCTCTTTATTTAGTTGAGTGAGAGGGACCTGTGCAGTTATCAGACTGTACGATCCACATGCATGGATATGCGCAGCCGGCTCATCCATTCACACTAGTTCAGTTTGCCAATACTGCGCCTCTGATACTATCAGACGAGCATCATATACAGAGGTTATTGAAATGTTGCATAAATAAAATGTTTGTTTTTTTTCAGATTGTGAGATCTGAATTTTTTTAAATGACAGGATTGGGGTTTCCATCTATTTTCCATCTACATCATTCAGCTTTGTTTTAAAAATCTATTTATAACATGTTCTGCTTTGTTTTCTGTGAATGTTTCAGCAAAGCACATCATCAAGATTGATGGAAAAGTGGGTCTCTTCAAAGGGCTTGGCCCAAGGCTCTGTGCTGGCACCATTGGCACCGTTGTACACAGCAAAGTTGTGCAGGTAGGTCTGAATAGATTGAGTTCACCATCACCATTATAGCTTCAGCTTGTTCTAAAGATAAAAGTGAGGATGTAATGATATAAATTTTCATCAGACCTAGATGCTGAAACCTCCTGGGCATTACATTCGTCAGGTTATCGGTCAAAAAATGTGCACTGCACGCAGTACACTCTGCTCCTTTGGCAGAATGTACAATCCAGACCTCTGAACAGAAGGTGCATTTGTCTGCTGCTTTCATGATGATGAGTGTGCTTGTTGGTGCTATGTACACTCATTAATCTAAAAAAATGTCCATTCAGGTGACGTTATACAATTGCTGAGGCCTGCATACGGGCCAGGGTGCAGGGGATGAAGCTTGCCGCATGGTTGTTGACAGACTTTTGGAGAACTGTGAAATACTATGTATGCAATAGACATCCAATTATATCCAATTTAGCAAAATGGAACTTGGGAGAAACAAAACTTCTAATGATTTTTTTCTTGGGTCTGTGATGTCTACAACTGACGGGATGGGAATAGAGGTAGGATTCCAGGAGGTGTTGCTATTTTATGGCATAAGAAGCTGGACTTGCTGATGTAGTCAGTCTGGGCACTGATTGGTCCATTGCAATACAGTTTACAATATTATGAATGTGTATACACCAGGGTACAATGTAAACCTAGCACAAAAATTAATAAAATGTGTGTTTGTTAGATCATTTCTTTTTATCAATGCTTCTTGGCAATAAATAATAATAATAATAATAATAATAATAATAGATTTTATTTGTAAAAATGCACTCTACATTTAATAAAAAATCTCATACCATTGAAATGCCTGTTTGTTTCCTTTTTAAATGGTGCCACATTTTGTAAGGAACATGCATTTCTGGGATGATCAGCAGAGCTGAGTATGTGGGTTACGCCATGACATATTTGCCAAATCTTCTCTGCCAAACAACAGTATAAGATTATTTGCAAAGAAGCATTGTTACAGCAAAGAAAAAAAATCTACCAAACACACATTTTCTTACTTTTTGTGCTATAATTATATACCCTATGAGTTCCATCAGAATGAGGATGAATAACTAAATCGGCTTACTTTTATCAGTTCCTTTATTGAAGATACTTCATCGATATATATTCATTCAATATATATTGTTGTTACTACAGTTTTATAATGTTGACCTCTGCTGTCTTACAGAAATGTCAGGAACAAACAACAACTCAGGTAAGCCGTATTTCTGATTTATTGTTTATTTTTGTTATAAATGAGATTGACACATTTCAGCTGTTACTTTCAAATACAGTGAATACAACCCCAATGCCAAAAAAAGTTGACTAAGACATAAAACCTTTTTGACGTATGCTAAATTGACAGTGCAAAGACAATACACTATATTTAACGATGTACCTCATCAACTTGATTTGTTGTGTGCTGCGTTCTGTTTTTTTTAATTTTAGGATTTGGGATGAGGATATCTTGCAATGTATATGGTTTTTTTAAAAATCAAAATCAAAAAGTAGTCACATTACTGGTTTTTACATTATACAAATAGGGAAAAATCCATCATAGCGGGCCTTTATGACTTCTTTTTAGAGCACGTTGATTGTGATATGAGATATGCCCTTTCGGACATTTATTATAGCTCCACTATCTAGCTGATGGTCAAATTTTCTTGGGAAGTATTTGCACATCATTCCCAGTATTTGGGACACGTTTCATTTTCTAGCTTGTTCCATCTCACAGCAATTTGAGCCACATCACAAATGTCAGATAATAATAATAATTATAAACTGGCACAAATGCAATAGGGCTCTATACTGCCTGGGGTTTTAACCCTAAAATGGACACAAGATGGATGATCCCTGTCCCCTCTGGTGGCCTAGGGATTATGGCACCGGACATGAATGCATTGTCTGGCCATGAACCTTGTCCTTGTCCTTGCTGCGCGTCATCCACCATCTCCCATTCCCCTTGTTTTAGGGGACCGGTCTGCAGTGTTTTGGCATTAAATGGCAAGAAAAATCTGTAAAGATGCATGATATTAAGGTTTGTTGCTGTTAATCAGGTAGTGGGCAGTCAGCAGAAGGCTGTGGAGGGCTCCCTACAGCATGTTGTCAACGAGGTAAGACACATATACAAGTTATGAGATAGATAGATGAGAACACATCAGCAAACTCAGGTGACCTGTCTGAATGGCCTGTAACTTTTATAACAACACTTCATCTCATTATTTATCTTTTTATTGAACCTTTTTAAATGTATTTTCAACCCATAGTGTCTTTACAATTGTTTCAACTCCTCAGCTGCCTATCTGAATACAATGTAGCTCAAATAAGTCCTCCAGCAACTTCTTTCCAGATTCAAAGGACTTATAATTTTTCAAGTCTGTCTTAAAACAATTAAGTCAAAGTGTGTGTGTGTGCGTGTGTGTGTGTGTGAGAAATGTATACTGCCACATAAAAGTAGGAGAGTGCTTAAGGAAGATGTACAGTTTTGATTAGAATCCATCTTGTTTTCCAACAAAATGAAAAACTAATGAGCTTAAATTTCAGATTCATCTGTAGGTTCATCACTTCCACAAACCTCTTTTGCACTGTTTTATTGTTTTTACTTTGTCATTTGATGCATTTTTAATTCTTAAAATATCAGTTAAGATGCAGACAGTGAATTAGAACATCCTGGGTTAGCAGTGGACGTCTGCCAGTCAGACCCAATTTCGCTTGTATCATGCACAAACATGCATGTGGGCAGTGCAATACACAGTCCTGCCTCCAGTTTCAGGCTCCTCCAGTGATTGCTAGTTGGTGGCAGTAATGTGAAAGTACCAGAGCAATGTGCCAACAAAGGCCATGAAGGAGACTGCAGGCTAACAAACATACATGTAAACAATGCACCTTTTCAAAATTCAGTTTAGCAAATGTTTTATTATGAAGGAAATGCATTCAGTGTGTTTGTCGAGCCTTAAGAATACACACAATGCATTTAGGTGCATAATTGTTTTTTTGTTTTTCTTTACTGTACACAAGAAAACACAAAAAGATACATTTTAACCTCAGTGTCTAATGTGGCCAATTATTGTGTAACTGTAACACTGGCCATAAGAATACAGAGTTCCATCTTTGCATTTCTTGGGAAATTCAGTGGATTATCTTTCTTATACCTTATGTGTACTTTCTTGGTGCGATTTTAAAACTAGCCTCTTTACTTTTGCGAGTTAATCTTTGTGAAATTAAAATGCATTCGATTGCACATACATGTACTGTATATATATTGGCATCTACACCTCGTTCATACGTATGTTTCATTTGCTTTTTTTTTTCCTCCACAGACAACCAAGGAGATGATAGCTCGTTCCTGTGCCACAATTGTCACACATCCCTTTCATGGTATGTTAGGAATGTCTGCAACAGTTTGAGTCTTTCAGAAAGCTTGAATTGACATACAATAAAAACGTGTACGATACTTTCAGAGGTTATCTTTGTGGTGGTTTCAGTTGTGATACATTTGTATTTTCAGTTTGGATCTGGCAAATCTGAGTGGGAAGGCACTAGTCTGCATGTCAAATATTTTTTCCTCTACTTGTTTTTCAGTGATAACTTTGCGATGTATGGTCCAGTTTATTGGGAGAGAAACAAAATACAGGTACATTTATAATGTTTTAGATCTAAACCTTACTGAGTAGCGCCATGAAAATTATTAAAACATATATTTTCTTCTGTTCTCAGCGGGGTGTTCGACTCCATCATCACAGTCTACAGAGAAGAAGGCATACTGGGCTTCTTTGCGTAAGTTTGACTCCTCTTGTCTTTTTCTCTCTCACACACACACAACACAATTCCCAAAACCACACACCCAAAGTGAAAAACAACTAATATTTCCAGCCAGATGAAGTGCTGCCTTCCCAACTACATAAACGCTTAACAAAAATCAAACTTTGTCACCAATTGACATATATTACCACCACTGTTGTAGTCATTCAAAAGCTTTCTCAACTTCGGTGGGCTTTTCATGATAATGGGACCAAAGGTCTGCCACAGTGACAGTAATTCAGGGGCTTGTGACTGATTTGAGGTAATATTTTATGATCATTATCACAATCAGTGACAGAAGAAGATGCCACCCCTTATTAGTAAGTAATTGTGAATATGGCCTAATAACAAAAACATTTAACGAAAGTATAACATTTAGCTCAGTAATAACTGTCAAGGTTCACACCCAAAACAATTGGGTTTTTTTGCTAGTCACCATTATTAATTTAAGACTATGGCATTTTATTACTTTTTTATTGGCCATATGTGAGTCCTTCCCTGCCTACACAAGCTTGTGGAGGATTTGTTGAAGTTGTTTAATGCTACTGGACTTTGGAGTTCTTTGTGAAGGACTCGGGACAGATTTTCAGTGACAGTCAAAAGGATGTGATGTGACTCAGTTCCTCTCTCCATTCCCCTAACAGAAAACAACAGTAGCTAATGTTAGTTTAGAAATAGAGTCCGCAAACATAAACTAATGACCGGCTTCCAGCACCACACAGAAGTTCCACAAGGTGCCTTTTTAAGGGAATAGTATTTAACTTTTTCTTACTGTTGTAGTGAGAGCAAGAAGTTAGCAGACTGCTGAGTGTGATGGCCTGCCACGTTCATTGTGTTTTCTGACTGTCTTGTAATGGCATCGTTCATAAATGGCATGTGCTTTGTCTGTTGTCTTGCAAGTGTCTTTCATACCCAGTATGCTGATTCTTGTCTTCATATGAAATATGTCGTAATCAGAAATGTATTTGTTTCTTTTTAGTGGTTTGATCCCTCGCCTGCTTGGAGACATCTTGTCTCTCTGGATCTGTAACCTGCTGGCTCACCTCATCAACACATACACCATAGATGACTCGGTATGCCACGTGTTTCATACCTCTCAGTCCAATTTAAAGGTTCTGTTTTGTTTAATAGAGGTCTGGTTTAAAAATGTGCCTGAAATACACCAGTCAGGAAACATTTACAGTGCATTCAGAAAGTATTCAGACACCAGTGTTTCCCCTATATGCATTCTGCAAAAAAAAAAAAAGACATGATTTTTGTAGGTTTAATATCACGGGCGAATGGCAAATTTAAGTTGCACACAGTGAAAGCACTATACCATAAGTTATCTTCAAATCAATTATTTTTGTCATTACTGCTATTTGTATAATTTCTACAAGTCACTGTGTAAGTTGAGTGACTGAAATGACAATGACAATGGCAACTGCAGATGCAGGAGACCCATAGACAGAACTTGAACCCCCTCCTCTTTCACTGAAGTCGCCAGTGTGAAAGTATTTTGGATTTCCAGTGAGTTATGTTGATAACGTTCTCGTTATCGACTAAAAAGCTACAGTTTACAAGCTCTGCAGAAACTGCGAACAAGCGAATTTCTGCACTTGTTGGATAGTGTTGCTAGGTTACCAACTCAGAGCACTGCTGCTACAAAAAATCTGGGAGAAACACTGCAGACACCTTTCCTTTTTTTCCCCTTTTGTTATGGTGCAGTCTCAGGCTGCATTTCCACCAAATCCAGTGTTGCGGCAAAATGGCCTAGGTTGGTGCGGTCTTTTAGGAGTGTCACTCCATGGTCATTGTGTGTGAGTGTTCTGAACACCCGCTGATTATTTTGCTGAAAGATGAAGCTGCTGTGTTAATATTCTACTGGCATGCTGGTCCTTCTAGTGATTGTTTGTCTTCATCGATGGATTAAAAATAACAGTAATCAACCAGGATGAGGCAGATCATTACTGTGTGTTTTAAAAACTTTTGTTACCTCTGTAGTATTTGTCCATAGTAAATAACATAACTGACCCTTTTTACTCTATGATCTCCGGTCATACCTCTGCCACAGTAGGTTAAACATGCTGGTCCTACAATGATTGTCGGCATCCACGGATGTGTTTTAAACTGGTGCACAATGCCAAACTGAGTGATTAAACACACATTAAATTACACTCCACTGTGGCTTCAGTCGTAGTGAGATCGCCACTGTATGAACTTTCTTGCTTCTTGACAAAAAGTAAAACTCAAGTGGAAAAATGATCTTGTATCAGAAAATGAGAACCATTTGTCACAAACCGGGCCGCACGGCCGTGACAAAGCAGGGAGATGCACACATGAGACAATTAACTAATTATTTATTAAAGAAAAAGTAACTTTAAAAGGTAACCTAAACTAATCATGTCGTGTGCAGTCAGTGGAATCAGTGGCGTAGGTGAATGCATGAGTGGAGAAGTGTGTGTGTAATGTTGTAAGAATAATGTACAGAAACCCAAATGCCAACAAAAGCTGAACAAAGTGTCTCTGAGAGGAGAGCCAGCCAGCTACTGAGCTCCAGGGAGAGTTACAAGCACCCAGACTCTCCCAGCCCAGGTGGTGCCAATGCTGCTGACGACCCTGCTGATGTCAGAAGAGGGAGAGAGAGCAGGGAGGGTCGTCACACCCCCCCCCCATAAGACAGGGGTCCTCACAGGATCTTCGTCACAACCTAATACATAAAACATGATACCAAAGTGAAAACTACATAATCAATTACTACAATAATTACAATATACTTACAATCTGCCAGTTCCAACATCCCAACCTATAAGGGCCAATTTCAATTAATACAGAGGGGAAGGGAGAACAGGAGGTGAACAGGTTCCTACTCCATCACTGGAGCCCGAGACAGTGCATCTGCAACCACATTATCACGGCCTTTAATGTGTCGGATGTCCAGATTACAAGACTGCAGGAAACGCAACCACCTAATTAGCCTCTGACTTGGGCACTGCAAAGAATGTAAAAAAGGTTAGTGGATTGTGGGCTGTGTAGACCACAACAGGTGCCACCCGATCGGTGCAGGACGGCACGTCACCAAACAAACCAGGGTCAAATACCATAGCTTGTGCTTCTGGCAAATGGCCAACCAACCCTTTAAGATTCTTCAAGGTCTCTGAACTTTTCCACTGGCCGGACAGCACCCCCTCACCAGAAACCACTCCCACTGTACCAACTACCAAGGCAGGACTCACTGCCACTGACTCCTGCTGGTCAGCACCGAATGCACTGGGAGAGTGAGCATAGTAGGGCTTAAGCAGGTTCACATGAAACAGTTTAACTGACTTCCTCCGACCAGGGGTGGAAATTAGATAGTTTAGGTCTGAAACACGTTTAACCACTGTATAAGGTCCCACAAACTTGGCCTGGAAGGATGAACTCACCAATGGACACACAGCCAAAACTCGATCGCCCTCACTAAACTCACGCAGCTCAGCTCTGCGATCATACCTCTCCTTCATTTTAGCCTGGGATGTAGCCAACATTTGCTTTGCCAGCTCCCCAGCTGCTGGGCACCTGGTGCTCTGACACATAACTGACAGCAAATACTTACAACCAGACCTGGCCTTGGGCAACGGCCCCACACAATCAATGAGCAAGTACTCAGATGGCTGACTGATAGCGGGAATCGGCTGCAGTGGAGCTGGTTGAATGACCGGCTTTGGCTTCCCAGTTAACTGACAAGTACTACAGTTTTTAATGTGAAAAGAAACATCCTTTTTAAGTCGTGGCCAGAAGAAATGATGCAAAATTCTGTCATAAGTTTTATGGACACTCAGATGCCCTGACCCATCATGGGCCAACTTTAACACCAAACCACGAAATTTGAATGGAACAATCACTTGCAAGACAGGATTCCCAACAAAATCCTCCCCATGGGGCATCCACTTCCTCACTAAGATCCCATCCTGGAGAAAGTACCCACTGGCAACACTTTTCAGCTCACGGGGTGTCAGCACAGACCCAAACAGCTCATCCAACGATCGTTCAGCTCTCTGTTCACTCTGCAGTTCACTGTGGGATACAGACAAAGGAAAACCAGGCAAAAACGGCAAAACGGCATCACTCTTCCCATCTGACCCGTTGGCCTCAGCACGACTCATTGCCCGCGTAACTGCACATGCAGAAAAAACTTGCAGAAAGTGCAATGCACCTTCATCAGGATGTTCTGGCCCTGAAGGAGAGAGGGAGACTACTGGAAAGCGCCCCACACTTTCGGGCAGTTTTTCCCCCAAAGTAGAGAGAGAGAGATGAGGTGGTGAATAATTAGCCCAAACACGACTGCCTGCCAGATCGTTGCCCAGAATTATATCAACCCCCTCTATTGGCAATGCTGGTCTCACACCCATCGGAACCTCACACTGCACCAATTCACAATCCAAGTTCAACTTATGCACTGGGACAGGCACTACATCCAAGCCCATTCCTCGCATAAGGATCTTGTCACCAGTATCAGTCTTCTCGGAGAAACACAAAACTGATTCCAAAACATATGAATCAAAAGCACCTGTGTCTCTCAAAATCTTAACAGGCACTTGAGTGTCACTACCAACCAGTGATACAAACCCATCTGAAATGAAAGGCAGATAGGACTCGCCAATGGCACCAATCAGGCCAGATTCCCCCCAGTTACGTTGCCACGCCCCCACAGGGCCTGAAACACTCGCAGCCATTGCAGCTGGTTTCACACACCCGCCTTCAGCATGCTGCTGCTGCTTAGTTTTTAGCATTGGGCAGTTTGACTTCCAATGGCCTGCCTCACGGCAATAATTACACACATCCTCTCCCTTCTGAGGTGTTGCCCTGAACCCCCTACCTGAGGAAAAGCCAAAACGAACAGGTGATCTACCACCCTCCTTTCGCCCAACAGGCTCCCTTCCAGGCTCACCAGGCCTGCACTTATGAACAAGCACATACTCATCAGCCAGCTCTGCAGCCTGAGCGGCAGTTGTAACCTTATTCTCATTAAGATACGTGGCCACATGACTGGGCAGAGTGTCTTTAAATTGCTCGAGGATAACCAAATTGCACAATCCCTTAAAGTTATCAACACTTGAGGCTACACACCAACGATTGAAATGATTAGTCAGCTCCCTTACAAACTCCATATGTGACTGATTAGCCCCCTTTCAGATGTCCTAAAACGCTGGCGATACGCCTCTGGGACCAACTCATACGCCTTCATTACAGCAGCCTTGACTGATTTATATGCGAGATCACCGCCCAAAGACGCATACGCCTCCTGTGCTTTCCCTGTCAACGTGCACTGCAGCAGCAATGTTTGGTCAGAATCTGACCAGCCTCTCGCCTCTGCCAGCCGCTCAAACAAAGAAAAAAACACCTCTGGATCTCTTTCGTTGAATTTAGGCAGGAGACGCAGACTACTCACCACGTCAGAGGACTTCGATGGTGAAGATGAACCACCCCCCCCCTTGCCAAACCTCTCCAGACAGCTTACCGTCTTTGAACAACCCCAGCCTAGTAGCCTGCAAGTCTATCTTTGCCTGCTCTGTCTCACGCCGCAAGCGTTCAATTGCAACTTGCTTCTCCAACTCCATCCTTTGTTTGTCCTTCTCGTGAGCTAGCTGTAACAACAGCAATTCTTTTTGTTGCTCAAAAGTTAAATTACCTGATGGAAACTTCAAGGACTGTGCTGCCTGTGGCTCACCAGACTCTCCCTGTTTAACCACCAGCACCCCTTTACCAATCAACTGCATCTTTACCAGAGCCTTCACATTACCTTTACGTTTATCACTAAGGCCACTCAAATCAATGTCATACTTCTCAGCAACTTTCAACAGCTGGTCTTTAGTACAACCATCCAAAAACTCCTCACACGGCGAAGCAACGAAATCCTCTATACCTGCCATAGTAAGCTACAACTACACCAGGCCCAGAAGACAAAACAATGCAACTGGCAGTAGAAAACAACCACCAACAGTGACTCCAAGGTCATCCAATGTAACAAAAAGACATAACAAATGTCCCTGAGACTAATGTGAAGTCCCTCTAACTAAACTGCCTATCCAAAAACTAATCTAACTCACTATGCCTAGTCTTCATGCAGATTAGCGGTGGGTTATTTAAACACTCAAACCAACAACCAAGTTAAGCCCCCAGCTGGTTGCTCACCTACTGGTTGTGGATGTGTCCCCGAGACCACTGCTCCAACCGCACACCACACAAAAATAACAAACTAAAACAAAAAAAAACAATGAGCCAAATGGACCACATTGCTGAACCTAACCAGGGAAACTCCACAAAAGCCAAGACCCATTACACTAGAAGACCATGCAATCAAAGCTGACAGTCCACACCTGCCCACTCAGGCCAACACCTGAGGCTGCAGGACAAAAAGACTCCCCAAACTGAAACAATAATCAAACCAAACCAAACAACCAAATCAGCTATCTCAAAAATGCATCTCCCAAACGCAAAAACAAAAACCAAACAAAACCCTACCTCAAAGGGCCACAAATCACCGGCCTCAAACAAAGCAAAGTAGAACTGGACGAGCCCCCACTTGTCACAAGTGGGGGCTCGTGAATTGAGGGTTCTGGGTTACACTGCATGTGTTGCTTGTGAGTGACATTTAGATTGTACATGCACAGTGAATGAGAGTATGCCAGATTTGACTTCAGATCAGATGCAATAGTAAAGTCGGTGCATTGTAGCCATTTGTGATAAAACATGAGCCTTGTCTCCAGACAGGCAAAAGGAGGGATGTCTGGATGTGCAGTGCCTACAATGGAAACTAAAAAGTAACAGTACTACTACTACTACTACTACTACTACTACTAATAATAATAATAATAATAATAATAATAATAATAATAATAATAATAACAATAACAATAATAATAATACATTTTATTTAAAGGCACCTCTCTGGGCACTCGAGGAACACTGTACAATACATATTTAAAAAGAAACAGTAAAAGAAAAAAAAAGACAAAAGGACAATGTGAACAATTTTACTCCCTTTACTAGGGACCTAAAGCAGCGATGATAGGAAGACGGCTAAGGGTTGCCGTAATATCAAACATATATCACTATGCATCATTTATCTCTTACAACGGCTATGTCCGTTCCTACCTTAAAACCCTTTTTGACGTACTCCTGAATTTGGCACACCAGGCATCTGACCGTTCTACGCTTATTGTTCTACAACGTCAGGAACTGTCGGATAGAATCGCACCTGTGCAGTGTGGAGCTTATTTTCTGAAACGCCATAGACATTCCTTCAACCATCGTTGCTCAAGTCCATATTCACATACTCACAGCGCTACAAGCACCTCTCAGGGCTGCCCAATGGAGTGTTGGACTGGACATTAGGAGCACCTAGATTTTCCCCGGTGCTACTGATGGCCAGTCTGACTGTGTTGGCCTGTGCATCCTTGGACACTGTCTCTTGTAGTGTTTTACACAACCGAAGCAACAGTCAGCCCGATGGACTGAAGTAAGCAGGTAAATATGTAAATGTAATTGTTATGTAGTGCCACATGGTAATGCAGTTTATCAAGGCCATTAAGAATATCCTAGAGAACTTAATATGGACAGGACAGAAAAGAGCCCCAGCAGCCCGAGACAAGTGTGACGAAAAGTTGCAATGCGCCAAAAAATAACGTAAAAGGGCATTGAGGGCTTATGTATATTTCAGTCCAAGAATTAACATGGTTCATCTGTTCTTGTGTCCAGATGAGTCACACAGGAGAAATCAAGAACTGCTCTCAGGCTGTGACAGGGGTGAGTGACAAACATGGCTGTCTCAGCAGCACACCAGTCTGTTCCTAGCTTGTAGTGATGTTCCTCCTCTGCTTTTTTCTTCCAGTTCTTTGCCAGTATGCTCACATACCCTTTTGTTTTGGTGTCCAACCTCATGGCCGTCAATAACTGCGGGTGAGTTGGCTTGGCAGATTATTCGCTGCTGTGACTCCTCCTAAGTGTTACATCAAGCAGAGTCATACTTTCACTGTCCCCACAGGCTTGCTGGAGGCCTGCCACCCTATTCATCAGTGTATCCCACCTGGGTGGACTGCTGGAGGCATCTAAGCAGAGAGGTAAATGCATCCAAACACCTGTGCCACAAACACTAGAGAAATGCAGATGTCATGAAAAGCACTGGGTTTGTATGATGTAAAGGGTGCACTACTGTCAGTTGTGACATCAGTCACCTTCACATGGATCACAACATGTTATCATTGAAAGTTCACAATTATTTTCTTAATCAGTCTTATCAAACAAGACCAGGAGATAAAAACAGAACTTCTCATTTCTGTCATCTATTTAATGAATTACTACCATAGTGCTGGTTAACCTTTGTGCCAACTTTGAGCACCCTAGTAGTTATTAAAAATGTTCAGACCTGTTAAGAGTATTACTAAATTTTACCACTAGGTGTCACACAACAACAGCTGCTCCTGAGTGGAACATACTAGAAGCCCATGAATTAAGACTGTAATAGCACCACAACAAGCCCCAGGATGAGCGGCAATTTAACATAGTAGCCAAACAAATGTCACTGGAGACCAAAAAGAGCATCACAACCCCTGAGAAATGACTCTTAGTGTTACAATTTGAACCATTCGGTGTAGAAGATCCACACAATTAAGCAATTTTATCCCTATTCTGCTGGGGGCTAAACCGCAAGTTGGCCATCTCAGCTGGCCGAAGTCCCTACCTCACTCGCACTATGGAGCAATCGCACAATCTGGAGGATCCAGTGTCATTTCCATACCCAGGAGGTCCACCTTTTTTTATCTTCATGTACCACTGAACAGCTTTCATCGAAACTTATGGGACTTGTCCTCCTACGATGTACCCAGTGCTCATTATACTTGCATGCACCGCAACTCAGGACAACTGTGACACATTTTATTTTTTAAGTCTCGCACAAACCATTCCACCAAGACTGCTCAGTGCAACTGGAGAAAGGATGGCAGTAGCTACATTTCAAGTGCATGTCAGTTTTCTACAATAAATCCATGCAAATGTACAAAAATAAAAGCCCTGATTTTTGGCAGTGGCTTGGTAATTGGCTACCCCAGGGCTCCTGCTAACTAGCCACATTTTGCCAGCTCTCTCCCCCTACACCAGATAAATGTTGGTTCAGTTGGTTCATTAAAAAAAAATCAGACAAGTTTAGGTTGGACACTGGATTGGACCGGCAAAACTGGAAACCTACTCATCCCTAGAGGAGTGGTGTCTCATCCAGGGCTGACAGATATGCAATAGATGTTGCAAATAGACCAGCCTGACTGTATACTCCAAGCGAAGACTGCATGTTTCTCACTGTAATTATACATGCAACTACACTGATATATCTGGGGAGAACCCTGACATTTAGCACCCAAATACACTTTATACCTTTTATATTAAATTACCTCTAAAATCTTCATTACATATATTATCAGTCTGGACATGGATGTAAACTGCAACTTGAGTGATTGTGGAGACATACAACCAGTGGGTGGCAATACTAGTTCTGTCAAAATTCAGTTGGACAAAAAAGGATTGGCCTTTTGGTTACATGTATACTGCAAAACCAGCAGCTACTAAACACTTATCTCCTCTCTTCATTTCAGGGCAACATGAGCAGAGGCAACAGTTTATTTTTCCGGAAGCTTCCAGCAGGAAAGATGTACGCAATTGACCAGAAGAGATTTTTTTAAAGCCTCGAGAACTGAGCTGATCAAAGTTGTGGTAATAAAACACAAAGAATCAACATTGCCTGATGGGGTTGGACAGTTGGCACTTAATCGTTTTTGTATTCACTTGTTTACTAAGTTTTTTTTTTTTATTTTTACTCTAAACCTGCCATCACATGAAAAATAAAAGCATTAATTTCCAGTTGATTTCCAGCAGGTTTTGATTTATTAACAAATGTACAGAATGAAACTACATGAGACAATGAGATGGAGCATAAAAGCATTTTTCTTCTTAAAACCCACATGTACAAAAATTGATAGGAGGACATGCTGTCAAGCAAACTGCCTGAATAATGTTATGACATACCAGTGTGAAGCCCCCCCCCTCCCCGTGCTTTTTAACAAATGCATACATAGAATATTTGTTGACAGTGACACTCCTTCATCCATGTGATGGGAGTAGTTTACTGAAAACAGCACTTCAATCTGCATGTGGTAATGTCTAATAATACATTTTAATGATCAAGTGGGACCTCTTGTCATGTGGTATTGTCTTGGTGAGTTAATTATTGTAAAGCTCACTGCCTGGTGGGCATGTAATGCTAATGAAATGGAAAGAATAAGTGTCAGAGATGGTTGTTATTCAGGAGCATGTTTAGATGAACCGAGGCACGGTGAATAGCCTGAGCTGACCAAAATCTCTTGGCACTGAACAATCAAGTGCTTGTATAAACTTATTCTGACTCAAATAAAAAACGCTTCTTTTTTTTACCTTGTCTTTCTTGTTAAGGGGTTTCTAATTTGAAAATTGCATGGTAATGGTACATGCACCTAGAAACAAGGAAAAAGGATCCAGCACAAAGGCAAAGTATAGCATCTAAGAGCAGCTCAGAGTTCATTAACTAGCTGGCACTGGTGGCAAGTTTTTATGCAACTGTCAATAGACCAGGCTGTTAGTGAATGTTTTTACAAACTAGTGTGTGTATCAAACCCTGATCTACTCTGACGTCTTTCGCAGTGCCACTATTTTTTCAAAAACTGTTACAAACATCTGCGCACAACACTGTGTTCTATATTCATTGTAACCCAGTACAACACTCTAGTAAGAATTTAGAGAAAATAATCTCCAGAGAACCAAATCTGAATAAAGTCACCGCTGCAAATGGAAAACTCATTGTCCTGTTTGGGTAAAATTTGATTAACTACAGTGGCCAGCTCTCTTAAGAAGTACTGATCCATCTGCTACAGTACATTAATGCACAACCTTCTGAGTGGGACCACGATTATTATAGCAGTGACTATTTTATAGTTACATGTTCTTCAATGCATTAAGATTAGTCTTTAGGTTCAGACCAAACATTGACCTTACACAATAAACCATATTGTTGATTCAAAGTCAACCTGTATGTTGTATGTACTATTAATGTATGACTAAAAGTAAGAATTGATGAAACACTTGTGGTGTGCTTTTGGCCATTTGAAACAGTGGGTGTACTTAAAAAACACGCACAGTGGTCTCTTTCAGTGTTTGAACCTTTAAACCCAAATTCAGTTAATCTGGAATTTGCAAGCATCTGACAGCATCCAATTCCGGCAACTTATTTACATTGAATGAATAAACTAGAATGAATGAACGAATAAAAGACATTATTCTACTACAGCATGTCATTAAAAGAATAGTGGAAAGAACCCATCAAGGTAAGTGATTTCAATGTGAGGACAATATGGATACCCCTCCAAAAAATGTTCCATCAACAGAGGATGAATTTGAGAGGACATCAAAAGGACAATGCTTACTTCCCAATTTAAATTAGTCGTTCTGCTTCCACACTATGTACAAGTGGCAGAGCTCCCTGTGTCTTCTGCAGGTTTGTTACCGCTGTGATGAGTGTTGATGTGTTGAGTCATTTCCTTACGGTTGGTTACTGAGTGGCCACACTGCACACATGTGTAACGGCCTTTAGTGTGCTCCCAGAGTATACGTCTGTTGCAGGCCATTCCTAATGGGTGAAAGGACAAATTTATGTCTCAATAAAGGAACAACATTTAACACTTTCCAATTCAAAATGTTGCTTTACTGTCATCAAACTTAATCATTATCTCAAAATAGTGGCAATGTTGCATTCTGGCCCGGAGAAGATTCATATTACCCTACAGTCCCCAGCTACAGAAAGCCTCCAACACAACCTGGAAGTTTATGCTTAAAGAAAACTAACAATTTGGTTGTGCAACCCTGTGTCAGTTAAAGCTAGGGTCTACAATCCTGGAGAGCTAGCAAGAGAGCTAGCAAGATTTGAAAGTGGCAACTCCTCTAAGTTTAACCCCCCCTCCCTATCCCGTCAGTGCTCCGTCCAAAGCCACGGCCCCACAAACTTGAACGCGCATCTGGCAGTGGGACTCTGCAGGGAGAAGGAGAGCCGACTTAGCCATTTCAGCAATAGGCTTTCTTTTCCTTGCCTTTTTTGCGGGGTGAGCTGTTACAAGTAACACTGGCTGCATTTTCTCTGCCATTGCAACCAAATGAACGTCTTCTCCTGCAACTCCGTATTTCTGCAGAGGAGTGTGCTGAATATTTCCGGCATCAGTAAACGTGACGTGTGCATGCACGGAGGAGAGAGGGACAGAGGGGGGCGTAGGCAGAACGAGACATGAAGGCATCTGATTGGTTTCTATTTGGGCCGAATAGCACGAATTGGTCAGCTTTCTCTCAGTCCTGCAGCTGCCACAGAGGTCTGATTATTTTTGTTCCTTTTTCTGAATACATAATGTATTGACTACTCTCAGGATAGAAGGACCATTTCACCCAGTATAAAAAAATGTGTTTCTGAACAACATTACAGACCCTAGCTTTAAAAGTCACCCAGAGGAGCATTTATGAATTATTTTAAATTAATGAATGATTAATTTAAGATTTTAGTCATTATGGATCAATCTATTAACACTGGAGCCATTTTTTCCCCTTAAAGATCTCTTCCTATGATCCTTAACTGTCAAGCATTGTACAAGGTCGCTTTCACCAGATGCTCTACACATTATTTGCTCTCGTGTTTAAAAATGATGACCGAGATCATAGTGGAAAGATGCTTTACATGTCCAGATGCATCTAAAGAAATTAGAATATCATGAAAAAGTATATTATATAGATTCATTACACAGAGTGAAATATTTCAAGCCTTTATTTCTTGCAATTTTGATGACTATGGCTGACAGATAATGAAAACCCCAAATTCAGTGTCTCAGAAAATTAGAATATTGTGAAAAAGTTCAATATTGGAAAGTCATGGTGTCACACCCTAATCAGCTAATAAACTAAAAACAACTGCAAAAGTTTCCTTAGCCTTTAAATGGTCTCTCAGTCTGGGTCAGTAGGCTACATAATCATGGGGAAGACTGTTGACTTGACAGATGTCCAGAAGACAGTCATTGACACCTTCCACAAGGAGGGTAAGCCACAGTGAGAAGGAGTCTGGAGGAAGAGTGGAGAGGCACAGAATCCACGTTGCTTGAAGTCCAGTGTGAAGTTTCCAGTCAGTGATGATTTGGGGAGCCATGTCATCTGCTGGTGTTGGTCCACTGTGTTTTCTGAAGTCCATAGTCAACGCAGCCACCTACCAGGAATTTTTTGAGCACATGCTTCCTTCTGTTGACAAGCTTTATGGATATGCTGATTTCATTTTCCAGCAGAACTTGGCTCCTGCCCACACTGCCAAAGGTACCAATGACCATGGTGTTACTGTGCTTGATTGGCCAGCAAACTTGTGTGATGTGAACCCCATAGAGAATCATTGGGGAATTGTCAAGAGGAAGATGAGAGACCCAACAATGCAGATGACCTGAAGGCCACTGTCAAAGCAACCTGGGCTTCCATTACACCTGAGCAGTGCCGCAGGCTGATCGCCTCCATGCCGGGCCGCATTG
Organism: Diplodus puntazzo; assembly: GCA_963678695.2. Classification (NCBI taxonomy): domain Eukaryota; kingdom Metazoa; phylum Chordata; class Actinopteri; order Spariformes; family Sparidae; genus Diplodus; species Diplodus puntazzo. The sequence goes on from OZ023155.1 coordinate 29,698,773, forward strand.
ATGCAGTAATTCATGCAAAAGGAGGCCCAAACAAGTATTGAGTGCATAGAAATGAACATACTTTTCAGAAGCCTGACATTTATTTAAAATATCCTTTTTTTATATTGACCTTATGTAATATTCTAATTTTCTGAGACACTGAATTTTGGGTTTTCATTATCTGTAAGCCATAATCATCAAAATTGCAAGAAATAAAGGCTTGAAATATTTCACTCTGTTTAATGAATCTATATCATATGTGTTTCACTTTCTGAAATAAATGACCAAAAACACTGAACTTTTTCATGATATTCTAATTTTTTGAGATGTACCTGTACATGTCTGGCTGCTATGAGCAGCCACAGCTGTGCGTAAGAGGAACATGTATTGGCAGCTGTTCTGATGCTGTTGAACCTCAATGATGCAACACAGTCAGTGCATTTACATGACACTCAAGAAAACCAAATTACTGGGTTAGTCCGACTATGATCGGATTTTTTAAATGCATGTATACACCTTAGTCTGACTAAAATTGGACCGGATCGGATTTCTTATAGTCGGATTAACACCTAGATTATTTGATTGGTAGTCACATTACTCCTGCATGTATACGTTCCATCAGATCGGATCGGATTTTTGCGTTCTGCGCAGGCTCGGGACTTTTTTCCCGGGGCTGTGAGCCGAAAGTAGAAGGACTGCGGCGGCTTTCCTCCAAAATAACTGCAAGCAAGAGCGCCATTGTGCATCTAGTTTGTGTAATTATTATATACACCATATATACGAAATGTACAAAGATGTACCCTCTCCTTGCTATTCTTACGGCACCTTTCTGGAATGCCGAGGCAGCTGGTGACGTAAAGAGGTCAGCCAGAGGTAGCTCAATTACCACTAGTTGAAATGGGTACAGCGCCACCTAGCGTACCGGGGTATGACATGCTCCGGCCAATAATTAGATTTTCTCACCGGCATGTATACTCGGACAACTGCAGTTGTCTGATTGAGCAGCATAGTCAAACTATGGCTGTAATCCAACTAAGTTGCGCATGTAAATGCACTGAATCAGTCAGTGCATTTACATGCACAGCTTAGTCGGATAGTCGAATAGCGAGGAGAAGCTACATCTTTGTACATTTCGTATATATGGTGTACATGATAATTACACAAACTAGATGCACAATGGCGCTCTTGCTTGCGGTTATTTCGGAGGAAAGCCGCCACCGCCCTTCTGCTTCTGGCTCACGGCCCTGGGAAAAAAGTCCCAAGCCTGCGCAGAACGCAAAAATCCGATCCGATGGAACTTATACATGCAGGAGTAATGCGACTATCAACTGAATAATCTAGGTGTGTTAATCCGACTATGAGAAATCCGATCCGGTCCGATTTTGGTCAGACTAAGGTGTATACATGCATTTTTAAAATCCGATCATAGTCGGACTAACCCAGTAATTCCGTTTTCTTGAGTGTCATGTAAACGCACTGAGTATGACTTCTGTGTTGTTTCTTTCATTAACAGGTGTAATAAGTGGTGGAGTGGGCCAAGTACTGATACGCAAACAGTGTTTCTACATCCATTGATAAATAATTGTGGGAGTGGAATTGAAGCTTGTACATGTCACTCATTACCTTAATGGTTGAGATTTATAAAAACAGGATCAAGCGTACACACAGCTTTAGAAATCTGAATGTATACATATTTCTGTCTTTATTGGCACACAGTTTTCGTGAATCTAAGTGGTTTTATGCATCTGGTCCCCTTATGCTGCAGAAATGAACACCTCTCTGTTTGGCAGGCAGACGGAAGGCTTTGACCTGTCAGTAGAATAGAAATGCACAATGCAACACCAGTTAACCATTATAAACAAATAGCGTCCATTTTTAAGTTGTTCATAGCATTTCTCTATCGGCATACCGAGGTCAGTATGACTGTGTAAAACATAACTGCTAAGGACATGGAGTTGACTGCGAGGACTGCTGTCAAAGACATCACATTTAGAAGAGGTTAATGTTCTGCCAGGTTATAAACTAAGTCTGTCAGTGCAACAAAATCCACCAGCAACGAAGACAATAATCAGCAGAGTCATCATCAAATCTAATAAAAACTTAAAGTTAAATTCATTCTCTCTGATCTGAGAGGCAAAAAGCTACATTCTGCCCAATGGTCCACATTGTGGGCATAATCATCAGCTAAAAACACTTATTTAATTTCTTAATAGATCAGCCTAGAATGTCAACGTAGATTTGTATGTATATATTATACAAAACTACATAGACAGTCTTTCACACAGTGGCCTACACTGGGAAAATCAGAGGTGGGTTGCTGTGTCAGCTTTGTATATTTTAGATGATTTTTGACACCTGGAATGAGTTCATTATGAACCACTGAAAGTAAACATGACCCCCATTTGGCAGGTTACAGCTTTGTGCTTAAGGCTAAGAAGAGGCTCACCTTGATTCTTTTTCCAGACAGCTGAAGACCCAGGTGGAGAGTGAGGAGCTGATCCAGGAGACCTGGTCTGTGTCTGGTGCTGACCCTGGTTATCTGCCAGGTCAGGAGCTGCTGACGGGCCAACTACATTTAGAGAATGAGGCACAGCAACTTTCTTGAGCTGAGGCTGGGGAGCTACCTCTGTTACCTGCTGAGGAGCAAGCTGGGGAGGGGAATTCTCTGGGATAGACAAGAAGGGGGGACCAAGGAGAGGCGGTTCAGCAGAGTCTGGCTCAGGGACAGCCGCAGGGAAGGAACCTTCTGGGTTTAGGATTTGGAAGGATAGTTCCTGGGGTGTAGATACTGAATCCAGGAGTGGGGGGTTCTGGTCCATGAACATGGGGGTTATGTTTGGGTTGGTCACAGCAGTAGCCGGAGGGAGCACAGGTTCAGTAGACTTTGTTTTGCCCCTTGGCATTTTGGAACAGGTGTGCAGGTGAGTCAGCAGGCCACGGTAGGATCGCAACTTTGTGCGACAGCTCTCACACCTTCAGAACAAGAAGCAACATCACATTATTGAAACCATTTTTACAAATTTTACAAAAAAAAAATTAAGGAAATCAACTCACAGGAAGAATATGTTGGGCTTGTGATGATGCCTCATATGTTCCACCAGTTTCTGCATGTTTGGGAATGAACCATCACAGCCAACAGTGGAGCACAGTAAGACCTTTCCTGTGGAGAGGACACAAGATAGTTTAGCCATTCTGTCCTATCCTAGCATGGTTTATTTAGCTTTGCTCTGTGTACAACAAAAAAAGTCGTGAGTACAAGTTTGGACAGGAGAAACTATCGTAATGAATAATATGAATTCTTTTCGCGACTTGAAAAAACCCGAAATTGCCCTTATCAGCATGTTATTAGCACCATCGGTCAGTCTAGGATCACACAGGCCTAGCATCAGAATGAGCAGAGACATTGTGTCTTGCTGTGTGGGAAACATGATGGCAGCTGCTCTGACGCGCTTTGTACATTAATGCCACACAGCAACAGGTCAGTGACTGCTCAATTATCTGATCTACTGTTAACATACTGCCACAGCCGGGAGCTCACCAGGAAGAGACTGAGCTGAGATCCCATGCTCCTTGATGTGGGTTTCTAGAGCGGCCAAGTCTGTGTACACCCGCTTACAGCCGTGTAACGGACACGGTGTCCTCTTGTTTCCTGAAATTGAAGAAAACAACCTTATAAAATGTCGTGAATTAAACTATTTTGTTTTGTGACAGCAACAGCTTAAATGACGCCATTAACATAGCGACACAACGCGAGCTAGTTAGCATGCTGACTGGCTAGCTTAGTGTAATGAGTTAGCTGGGGTTGTTGCGTTTAAAGCGATAAAACAGGGTTTTATTTTTATCGCAACAAGTACTGAACTGCCAATCTGTCTACAATGTTTGAGCGAAATTACGAACCACCGTTTCCATTTTCTGTGTTATCTGCACACATCATAGTGCCGGAGTAGTTGAGAGCTGCATACACAACGCCAACAAAGGAAGCGCACAAACAGGCTGTGTCTGTGTCTCAATTCAGGGGCAGCATCCTTCGGAGTGCGTATTTGAAGTGCAATTACGTCACTAAGCCGCACGAAGCCTGTCCCAATTCAAAAGCTGTGTCTCAATTCAGGGTCTGCACACTTCGAGTGCGCATTTGAAGTGCGATTACGTCATTATACCGCGGCGAAGGGTGTCCCAATTCGAAGTGCTCTCATAATGCACCCCACAAATGCGCACTCCTTTTACCTGTTTTTTGAGTGTGCACCGCTACCACACTTCGTGGTCTCACATATCCCAAGAGTCATCGCGCGCCCTAAGAGAAGAAATAATTAAATAAATAATAGGCGCGTTCAAGTTGAACTCCTGCTGACTGACTGCAGCAGCGAGATCTGCGGGCGGCTGCAGGGGCGGAGCTACAAACGCTGCTATGAACTCGGACACTCTCTCTTCCCGTAGATGCGACGTGACTTGGCTGAGCTTGCGGTGTTTGCCTTCTTCATCTGGGAAGAAGTGGAGGAAATTGAAATTCCATTAATGTTTGAGGAAAATCAACAACGACGGCGATCAGTTTTCTTACCTGATGCTATGGGAACTTTGCTGGCCTTTTCTCATATTAGTCCCCTTTGGAAATTATTCAATCTGAGATGTTCGAAATAGTAGTCCATCAAAACATGTAAACTGAGGGAATAGAGCAGTGGAACTGCTGCCGTTTATCAAGACCCGTGTCTAGCTCGTCTTTTGCAGAGAGTATATATATATATACTGTATATACGGACAGTTCATATTTTTCATATTTAGAGACAACAGAATGTGACAGCTTTGTCACAATAACAACTTCAAATTTGAATATTTTGTAATTGCTTCACTTCAAACGGTCACACAGTGGCACATTAATGGTCCAACTGGTTTATCAGAGTAGATGAATAGCCTAAATGTTGTCTTACTGTAAATGCTCATGTTCTGTTTTCCTTGTAATGTCACCATTAAATACATTAGAACTTTGTCTATCTGGTACATTATAGTAAGGCTTGCCCAATAACAATACAATACAAGTACAATTAATTGTTATGAAGACAACTGTGCTTTGGTGCATGATTATCACAGCTGAGGGGAATTTGCTGACTACCTTTAACAAATAAGCATAACTATAGACACATAAGATGATGCATTTTCTTATAGCAACATAATTCACAATGAATGAAATACATTTCACTGAATGAATGAAATACAATAATTAGAACAAGTCTCATCACACACAGAATAGCTCAGGACAATTCTTTGTATTGTTAATGTGACGGGAACAGAAAGGGTTAATAAGAGTGGATAGTACAGATAACACTGGACACAGCAGTGAACCATTTCTCCATCATCGCCCTCAGCTGACAGAACTGAGCAGTTTATTGACGACATCTTTCAGGGTTGTTGTGTTACATGAAGGATTTTATAGGTTTATTCATGTTGACTGTCCCACAGCTGCGGCCACACGGCTGCTACTTATCTGAAAGTATTTGATATTTGGGTAGAAAAGAGGCGCTTATCGGCTTATGGATATGGAAATTCATCGAAACACACGTCATATACGTCAGCGTAGATGAGAGCCAATCAGGGCAAAGTCCTGACGTCATGAAGGTGGGTCTAGGGTCGCGCAGTACCTGGAGAACAACTGCGCTCCTGCTCTGCAGCCGCCTCGCTCCCGCGATAACTTAAGGTCATGTGACATCGGATGCGGAGCAGAAACCACTCCCATCCAGGTCACCGTGGACACATTTTAACCAGCATGCATCACGATTTAGGCAGCGCTGCGCAGCACTGCGTGATCTTGAACTCGCCCAATGGCGACCTCAAGTGGCGCAGATCTCGCATTTGGCTCTATGCCGAAGGTCACGTGACCAGACCGGAAAACAGGCTTATCCACTTCCGCTTTTCCGGACAAGCTGAACTGCGCGGTAAAATCAAACCCCACACACTCAGCTACGGACTAATTGTTATCCCTACAAGGCTGCTGTTGTTATAATTAGTGATGGCGAGATGAAGCTTCATGAAGCATTGAAGCTTTCCATCCAATTGGTTCACACATGGGCCGAAGCTTCATGGTGCTTCATTTGCTCTACTGTGCCATCAAGTGGACAATGAATGTAAAACAGGCAGAGTGACTATAATGACACCGGGGCTTTGGTGCGTGAAGCTTCGAATTGAATTATGCTTAAATGATAATGCAAATAAACAAATAATCTAGGCTACTCATTATTATAGTGTCTGTTTTTCTGATAGAATGATGACAGAGGGAAAAGCTGAAACAAATCGGGGAGAGGGTTGTGATGTGAATGTGTTACTCGGGACAAAATGTAACTCATACAATGAGGAAATTGTATTCATTTTTATTTAAAAACAACAACTTCTCCACTGTGATGGGCTTCGGGCGGTTTCTTCTTTTTTTTTGTAAAGATTTTTTCTGGTCATAGACGCCTTTATTTATGAGAGCGGATAGATTGGAGAAATGGGAGAGAGAGGGGCTGTGATATGCAGCGAAGGTGCTCCGATATGCAATAAAGGTGCTCCGCCCGGGATTCGAACCGGGGTCCGCTGCGTTTGTGACATGCGCGCGAATCACTCAACTACCTATGCGCAAGGTACAGTGTCTTTTGAAAGGATTTGAGGTGATGGGGGACCTCCATTGCGTTTCGTTGCGCCTCATATTTCGAATCACACGCCAAAGCCGCAAACCTGAATCAGTCACGTGGTACAGCCGGCTTGCGAGGCTTCGAACGTCACCACATACGTCATCGACACAAGCCTCGATACGCGCTTCACAAAAATCTTCCTGGACTACTCGACACACGCTTCGAAGCTTCGGCACGGAAGACACATCACTAGTTATAATATAATAAACTTTACTTTATAGGTTGAATTTATTCATCATTGCCCATCCCATGGCGCTTTTCTACACAAGATGCCTCCAGGAGCTACCGAAGATCAGCATGTCCGATGTTCATCGCATATGCAGGGTGATATCTAAAACTCCAACCACCAAAATGGACAAGGATTTTAAACTATATGCTTCCTCCTACATCTGCGACTATGAGGGTATGTATGAGAGTAGCTTATGTGTATTTCTTGTCCGAACAAGCTCAATGAAAACATTTGACAAATTTGTGTTACCGGTAACGTTATGTCACTGGTGACATACGTTAGCCTAGCTAACGCTAATTTGACAGAAACGTGTAGCCTATAACATCGTACAGCGACATCATGAAACCTTATTTACCGTATGTCACTAAGTTAGCTACGTTAATGCTGTAATGTTTGCCAACTTAGATAGGTAATGCTACTGTCACTTAACCTCCCTTCTCCCAGTATCTAACAAGGACAGGCTTACTAGTGAAGTTAGCATCAGAGCAGCCTGTCACAGGTCGATGAAGAAGAATGAGAAGCCACACATCCTGACAGTAATGGTAGGGATGGGTTGGGTGTTCTGTTCGAGTTCTCAACTGTTCCAGTTCAGGGAGAGTTTTAAAAGTCTCTTAGGGTAAAAGACAAATCAGTGATCATGACTGGGTCCCCCTGACTAAAAAAGGCAACATGTGTCATATCCTGAGAGACTTGGTATAATCTAAAAAGTTGTTCCAAGTTCACTATGTTGATAGTAAGGTCACTGGGGTATGGTCAATGACTGTGAATGCTTCATTCTTGGGCGCCACTCATCATGTTATCAGGTCTCAGTCTATATCCTATATCCTATCATCCAGATGTATTGCATTCATGTCATTTCAAAACTTGCCCCAGCAACCTAACTAGACTGTTACATGACATCACTCCATCTGTTTGGACCACTGCTCAAGTAGGATAAGTTAAAACACACTCAAATCAGTGTCAAGTTTGTAAACAATTCTCCCCATACACTTTTGTACAGATAGTGCTTCGTGAGTCAGACCCTGTAATCCTGGTGTCAAATCACTGCTCATGTGCGGCTGGTACTGCAGTGTGCAACCACACAGTTGCTTTGCTGCTCCAAACTGCGCACTACTCTGAGCTGAATGTGCAGGTTGTGCCTCCTGTCCACACTTGCACTGAGACAGAGCAGAAATGGCACAAGCCCAGAACAGCAGTAAGTGTTGAGATACAATTTATAGGCGTAATACTTTCTATATTTAAGTATATAGACACTTGGACAACTGCCCCCCACTCCATTCCACTCTATACACACACACACACACACACACACACACACACACACACTGTTTTGCTGTCTTGAATTGTTGAGTTATTATATTTGTCTTTTTAGGGAGTGAAACCTGGGCCAATAAACAACATGGTTGTCACCAAACCAAGACTCAACCGGCACATAGGAGTTGGAATCAGGTAAGATAGTGAGCTGCCTGCTAGACTTGACTCTAGTGTGTATAAAGAGGAAAATTAACTGCCCACATCCTTCTCTGTGCATACCAGCAGCCAAAAAACTTGTCAGTCAGACAAGTTTTTTGGCTGCTTGTCAGACTGACAAGTCTGACAAGCAGACAAGTCGTTGGTCACTTTCCTCTACATGCATGCACATGTTACTCTGCATGAAAAGATGTCTAATACCATTCCTGTCTTTCACAGAAGTACACTCTACAAGGGCGTGGTTGGGGAGCCACTTGATATGTCTTTGCTGCAGATTGGGGAAATGTACAAAGACTTTGATATTTCAGATAAACCCCTTGTAGCAACTATGGGCATCAGTGACGAGAAGACTCTCACTGAGACCGCATTTGGCTTGGCACAGAAGGGCAGTTTGCTCTCATATCAGCAGCCCTTTATGCCCTCAAGGTCAGTCAAAATGCATCAAGATCCTCCTCCTTACCCACTGCGGCCTCTTGTGGAGTCCAGGCTTGCCCCAACGGAGTGTGTACATGTCTGTACTGAGGAGGAGCACTTCCACCTGGAAAGCTTGAAGGTGGGGATGACACGATTACCAGTTCACTGATTAATTGAGAGGGCCATTATTATCGTTTAAATTAAGATAAAAATACAATTTTTAGTAATACTGATAACCATGATGAATTTGGTTATGTAATTGTGATGAGACATTTTTGTACCGTTTAACCTGCTTTAGGTCACACAAGACATGGCCTTCAAGATAGAGGCAGCAACACGAGACCAGGCAGCAGACCCAGAGTGGCATCGGCTCCGTAGGCCAAGGATCACCTCCTCTCGGTTTAGAGAGGTATGCTTTGTGCGGGGAATGAGCTCTGCACAGTCACTTGCCGCAAGACTCCTGAAAGGAACCAGGCAGACTCTAGACATGAAAAGAGGTGCAGACATGGAGTCTGAGGCCACATCAGAGTACTGCCAGCTTAAGAGTGTCAACTACACCCCTTGTGGCCTAGTCATCCACCCAGATGCACCCTGGCTTGGTGCCTTACCTGATGGCTTAATTTTTGATCCAGCCACACAGCCACCATTCGGACTGGTTGAGATCAAGTGCCCTAATGTAAAGAGCTATGTTGACTGTAGTTACATCACAATGCAGTATGGAACCTCAGCTCTACGCGAAAGCCACGCATACTACTGGCAGGTGCAGGGTCAACTTTTGATCACTGGCCTACAATGGTGCGACTTTGTCATTTGTGCTCAGGAGGACATGCTTGTGCAGCGTATCCATGTTGACCATAATATAACATCAGTCATCAGAGAGAAAGTTGACCAGTTTTATTTTCGTGTGTTCATGCCATATTACTTGTCTGTCTCAAAAAGAGAGATTGAGTGAGTGTCTGTCTGACTGACTTGGACTCACTGACTGACAATAACTGACTGATTAGGGCTCACTGACTTTGCTGCCTGCTCTACCCAGGCCTCCATGTGATGTAGATTATCCAGCCACTGAATTCACTGTTCTGTTTACATTGTTCACTTAACAATATTCAGCTCCGATACAAGTAGCCTGTCGGACAGAGGTATGTACCCCCTTCCCCTGACTGTCTGACACATTTCTAAATACTCCAATGCAATGTCAATTGGCTATGTTCTTATTTCATTACTATTTATCTTGCTCACAACAATATGTTCATCAGTATTTGTTACACTGTATAGCTTGCAATGACCAGTTTGGAAAAAAAGATTCCACAAAGAAATGACATTTCAGTTTTGTCAATGACAAAAATATAATAAACCATTTCATATACTAGGGATGTCCCGATCAGGTTTTTTTTACCCCGATCCCGATCCTTTAGTATTTAGTATCTGCAGATACCGAGTCCCGATCCGATACTCAGACTGAACTAATATTTTCCTGGATAATACAGCTGCATTAAGAAAAAAGTACCTGCAACTGAGCTGTTCCTTAAGAGTATTTTTATTTTGTTGAAATAAAGTATATACTTTCATATGGCTCTTTCTTATTTTGCATATGCTATTCCAACATTGGCCTCCACCTTCCTTGTGTTAGCAGGTGAGTCTGTGACGCTGCACTGTGACAGCAGCTCGTGTACAGCAGCTGAAGTGAGAGACGCAGCCCACGCTTGGTTCCTCCATATCATCACTGATTTTTACATATTCCTTACGTTGACACGTAAAATGACCTGGACGTGTTGCTCGTCTATTTCACAGCGTTCAGCATCTCCTCTATCGCCCGTTTTACATGCTCTGCTCTATGACCCACGAAACTGGTGCGCATACCAGCGCGTTGTAACTCGAAAGTGGAGTCAATAATGTAATGCAGAGATGGTCGGGCATACCGGGGATTCAAAAACTCCAGGTGACGAAGAAAACCCTGATCCTCTCCCACGGAGATAGCGGAGAATTCAGTTATCTTCTCTGTAATATTTGTGGCCATGTCGCTGTCTCGAGGATATTCCTCTGTCCTTTTGAAAGTATCCGCGAGTGTTTGTTGCTTCGGTGTCTTTGCCTGGACTCTCGAGTGAACACGTTGTATTCTCTGAGTTTTTGTTTTGTATTCCGTATCAAATGAGTAGTAAATGCAGCTCCGCGAAACAGCCATATTGCAGATGTTACATGTCGCTGTTGGACTATTTCGCTTTCTAATTGAAATTATTTCCACACTGCTGACATTTTATCCACAGGTTTGCCAGAGTGACGTTACACACACGTCTGCGCTCTGCCACTAATTGTGCACTGACGTTAAAAAAAATAAAAAAAAAAAATCGGGCCTGGGTCCACGTTCAAAATTGCCGATTCCGATCAGCGGAAAAATGCCCAGATCGGCCCCGATCCCGATCCTATTGATCGGATCGGGACATCCCTATCATATACAATATCTGTCTCATAGTGACTGTGTATAAAAGGTGCTTTCTGATGTAATATTTAGTTTGTACTTGTATCAAGCCTGTGACATTAGAGAATAAAAATTAAAAAAAACAATCAGGTATCAAAACACAAAAATAGATTTCAGTGTGCAAATAATCCGAGAGACTGTCTCTGTAGGTTTGGTTAACCATAACATTTCATCATGAGACAGCTGTGGCTTTACTAAGGAAAGGTGGCACTGAATGACAGACTGTCTAGGAATTACTGACTTCTTTGGCCCATGCCTTCACCAGTGGCTTGTTTTGGTAGTTTGATAGGAGGCAGGCTACTGCAAAAAGCTGGTTGACACTGCCAGTGATGCTGAGAGGGATAACAGTGTCAAACAATTTGTTTTCTTTGATGCGCCGAATGCACCTCTCTACATGTATCCTTAAACGTGCAATGTCCTGAGTGAGCAGCACTTCATCACGAGACAGTTGTGACTTTTTACTCAGGATAGGTGGTCTATAAACCTTGCAGGGCACTAGGTCATCAATTAGGAATCCCTTGTCCACCATCACAGCCATATCTTTATCCAAAAGAGGGATAATGCCAGATTCCCTGAACAATTGCTTGTCACTGACTGAGCCAGAATACAATGAGGAAATGAAAGTAACAGAACCATGTGGTGACATACCAATTAGTCCCTTCAGGGTAGTGTGGGATTTGTACTGTGAATACATCTCACTCTGTAAGAGTAAAGATGAAGGCACCTGACATTTCATTTCTGTACAGTCAGCTATGACTTGGGTGTCTGAGTACTTGCCAAACACACTCGGCATATTGGCTCTTATATCCCCAGGAGACATCCATATCCCAACAGCGCCCAATGTGGTGTATAAAAAATTTGTCCAAGTTAGGATTATCCTGCTGACGGTGGACTGATGAATGTTGAACCGCTGACCCAGATTTTTCTCCTTCAAACCCAGCGCCAGGTAGACCAAGAACAGGAACAGTTCATCAATCAGTGGAAGGCATCGGCCCTGTTGGTGAGTGGTGTGAGACAAGTCCTGGTGTTAATGATACTTACTGCCTGGTCATCATAAATGATGCTTTTATATGAATGATGCTTAAACTGATTTACCAGATAGTAGTGTTCTCTTGGATGTTGCTTGTAAAAACAAAATGTCCTAGTATGATGCCTACCGGTCGAGAAGGTGGATCAGCAAGGGCCTGATCAGGAGCTGCTGTTGTGCTGGAAATGGATGCCTGTGTCCTAGCACGCACCATTCTCTTCGTCACAGGTTCAAGCTGTTTCCAGAATTCCAACAGATGGTGGGAGCTGGCAAATCTAAAGGAGTGACAGAAATATACAGTATTACTTTTAATATATAAATTTAGTACAGTATTACATTTTAGAAGCACAACCCATCTTGATGCTCATCCTGAAAGATATTGCCAGGAGGCAGTGGCAGATACAGTAGCCTAATGTGTAGCTCCTGGCAGCATAGTTTGAAATAAAATGTAATCACCTGGTTTTAAAGTTGAGTCCACAATCAAATATTTTTCATGCATTTTTCATATTTGCTTTTTATTTTATGGATGAATATAGACACAATCCACTCTGCAACAAAGCCATAGCCAGAGTTATGCAGTATGTACAGAGAATCTTAGATGTCTTAGAAGAATCTTATGTCATCATCCGATGCTAAGAACCTCTGCAAGCCAAACGTCTGCTGCAGTGAAAGTTCAGCTAACCTCTTCTGCAACTCCTCTATCACCAGCTGCTGGGCCTGTATTTTTTCACATGCCATATCCAAAGCAGATGGTTCTGGTCTCTCTCTCTATCATAGTCATGGCACTGAAGCAGTAGTTCAGGGCATATCTCTTCCTCTTCGGGATCATCCTCTGGCTCGACAGGTCGTGGTTTTCTCTCCCAGACACTTGATCTAACTGGCGGCAGAGTGTATTCGTTCCAGCTAAACAAGACAGGCAGCGCCCCGGCTACCAAGCTTCGGTTTCCTCCTTGAATAATATCTGTCGGTAAGAAGTGTCTACTGCAGACTGTGGTGCTCCTCTTGATATCCAAGCCCTCCCGTCTCACGTTGTGTATCCATTTCTTTTTCTGATTTTGGAAACTTACGGAGCTGTTCCATTTCCCTGACATGGGGCACAGAGGAACAGAGCAGAAACTGTTGTTACTAGCGCCGTCCCGTTTCTGGTACTTTATTTTTTTCTCTCTCTCTCTACTCGACATTTTGAAAAAAAAAATATCACATATACGATGTGATATAACAGCGGCAAAAGCCGCAAAGTAGCTCAAAGAAGTCGCTAGCATAGTCGGGTTTTGTTTTTACCGCGCAGTTCAGCTTGTCCGGAAAAGCGGAAGTGGATAAGCCTGTTTTCCGGTTTGGTCACCTTCGGCATAGAGTGCTCGGTTTGTACTCCTCTGAACATCCAACGCCAGATATGTTAAATTTCAAGGGACCTCAAAATGCCCGTTAAACCTCAAAATGTCCGTTAAAATACGTTGGTAATGCACAGCTTGATGCCTTTGGAAGTAAAGCCTTAAAGGGATAGTTCGGGTTTTTTGATATGGATCTGTATGGCATCCCCGTCAGCAGTGTATTTCATCAACACTGACTTACCCCCGACAGTGTCCCATGCGCCGAGTTCTTGCCCTGCTTTGGTGCTGACGAAAGTAGTCCGGCAAGTTGTCTGGGGTCACGAAAATAAAGCCTTTTTTCTTCTCAAAACAAATGTGTTCAAAAGAGTGATTAATTTTGCATCACAAAACCGTTGTCCACGAAAAAATCAGACCTCATATTCGCTTGGTGCTATTTTCTCTCGATTCGTATCACTGCGCGCTGCCGCCAGCTGACAGCCGCGCACGAATCCAACACTTTATTCAGTTGTTTGGTAGTGTTTTACGTGCTTGGACCAACGACCACAGCGACGCGAGAGAGCTAACGTGAGAGCTAGCTAGTGATAAGTTTATAAGCTGTGGCATGATGAGATCCCATTCATGGCAGCAGTAGCACTCCACCCCTGTGGGCATTATTTGACACTTAAAACAAGTGCACCACCTGTCTGTCAACCGGTCTCTCACGGCTCCAGCTGTGGTTCTAGCTTCAACCTGTACCACTTCTCCGTCCCTCCTGTCTCTCTCCGCCCGTTCTAACTCCATCTGGCGAATTTCGGCATCAGTGTATTCGGGTTCGTATAGATACCCCCTTGGCTCTGTGCTAAAGTCTTCATGATCGTCGGTGTCGTAGTCAGACATGTTGTTAACTTTCTGAGCAGTAAACACAGTGAAACAGGCTGACATCAGCAGCAGCGCGCAGTGATACGAATCCAGAGAAAATAGCACCAAGCGATTATGAGGTCTGACTTTTTCGTGGACAACGGTTTTGTGATGCAAATTAATCACTCTTTTGAACACATTTGTTTTGAGAAAAAAAAAAGGCTTTATTTTCATGACCCCAGACAACTTACCGGACTACTTTCGTCAGCACCAAAGCCGGGCAAGAACTCGGCGCACAGGACACTGTCGGGGGTATGTCAGTGTTGATGCACGACACTGCTGACGGGGATGCCATACAGATTCATATCAAAAAACCCGAACTATCCCTTTAAAGCCTTCACTTTCAAACGTTACACGTTCAGACTTATATCTTATATCGTACTGTGACTGTGGAGATGTTAGAGACTATTTTTACTTCATATACATAAATGGACCAAGATGAACAGATTTAGATCAGGCCAAAGTCCTCTGATCAGGCTGCTTTTGTCTGTTAACGTAACACAAAACATCTTTTACATTTCATCGTGTTTTAGGGAGCAAACAGAGAGCTTCATCACTGTCCGAGGTCAGGACAACATTAGTTCACAGGGCGAAACATTCCGCCGGCTGGATGGATGGGAGGTAAATAATAAATAAATAGCCGATTTGTCAGTCCTGATGTCACTTTTGGTAAATCTTTGCATAGCTGTGTTAATGTGATCTTGTGTTTAATACCTTTTCTCTTGCTTCGAGGAGGATGAAGGAGGACATGAGGCTGCAGAGAGGATGGAGAGGCTCTTCTCTGCTCCAGAGGACAATCCTGACATTATTTCTGTTATGTAGTTAATTTATGAGTTCTTTTTATATTATTTGTTCATAATTGTTTATTTTATATAATTCATGAAATAAAATATTGTTCTATTGTTGCACGTTGTCTATTCCATTTAGTATGAACAGCATGTATGAACAATACAATTTATAACAGCAAACAGCATCAAGTGCTACTTTTCAGGGACAACCGATTGAATGTTTTCTTTTATCATTAACGTCTTAACATTTACAACTATTTACAAAATTACAGCATAAATAATATGTCACCAAGAATGTTTTGAGAAAGAGGCAAGAATTATAATTTCATAGCATTAATGATAATAATAATAATAATATTAATAATAATACTAATAACAACAATTATTATTATTATTATTATTATTATTATTATTATTATTATTATTATTATCATTATAAATCATTACAACAAACAAAATATCTACCAAACACTTTAAATAGGAATAACGCCTTTAAAATCATATTAAAACCATATGTGGCGATCAGCAGTTTATATGTCAGCATTAACGTAATGTATCGGTAAGTTAATGACCCCAAACTGTTAGCTAGCTAATAATGATAATATTGATAACATTACTGTAGGTTCAACAACAGGTTTACCTCTCCACGGTCCTCTCAGCCGGAGATAAACCAGCCGCTTCTCCTCTTCCTCCAAAAGCAGGAGGATAAAAAGGAAATCAGGAATTCCTGCAGCTCAAACAGATCTGACAGTCAAACTTTACTCTTCTTGTCAGTTTCACGGCCCTGCGCTGCAGAAATATTAGGCGAGTTCAAGATCACGCAGTGTTGCGCAGCACTGCCTAAATCGTGATGCATGCCGGTTAAAATGTGTCCACGATGACCTGGATGGGAGTGGTTTCTGCTCCGCATCCGATGTCACATGACCTTAAGTTATCGCGGGAGCGAGGCGGCTGCAGAGCAGTAGCGCAGTTGTTCTCCAGGTACTGCGCGACCCTAGACCCACCTTCATGACGTCAGGACTTTGCCCTGATTGGCTCTCATCTACGCTGACGTATATAAGACGTGTGTTTCGATGAATTTCCATTTCCATAAGCGCCTCTTTTCTACTCAAGTATCACATACTTTCAGATAAGTAGCAGCCGTGTGGCCGCAGCTGTGGGACAGTCAACGTGAAGAAACCTATAAAATCCTTCATGTAACGCAACAACCCTGAAAGATGTCGTCAATAAACTGCTCAGTTCTGTCAGCTGAGGGTGATGATGGAGAAGTGCTTCACTGCTGTGTCCAGTGTTATCTGTACTATCCATTCTTATTAATTAACCCTTTCTGTTCCCGTCACATTAACAATACAAAGAATTATCCTGAGCTATTCTGTGTGTGATGAGATGGCGCAGCGGGACAAGGCATCTGATTCAGTCATTTGTTCTGATTATTGTATTTATCATCATTCAGTGAAATGTATTTCATTCATTGTGAATAATGTTGCTATAAGAAAATGCATCATCTTATGTGTCTATAGTTATGCTTATTTGTCAAATGTAGTCAGCAAATTTCCCTCAGCTGTGATAATCATGGACCAAAGCACAGTTGTCTTCATAATAATTAATTGTAATTGTATTGTATTGTTATTGGGCAAGACTTACTATAATGTACCAGATAGACAACGTTCTAATGTATTTAATGGTGACATTACAAGGAAAACAGAACATGAGCATTTACAGTAAGACAACATTTAGGCTATTCATCTACTCTGATAAACCAGTTGGACCATTAATGTGCCACTGTGTGACCGTTTGAAGTGAAGCAATTACAAAATATCCAAATTTGAAGTTGTTATAGTGACAAAGCTGTCACATTCTATTGTCTCTAAATATGAAAAATATGAAATGTCCGTATATACAGTATATATATATATATATATACTCTCTGCAAAAGACGAGCTAGACACGGGTCTTGATACACGGCAGCAGTTCACTGCTCTATTCCCTCAGTTTACATGTTTTGATGGACTACTATTTTGAACATCTCTGATTGAATAATTTCCGAAAGAGACTAATATGAGAAAAGGCCAGCAAAGTTCCCATGGCATCAGGTAAGAAAACTGATCGCCGTCGTTGTTGATTTTCCTCAAACATCAATGGAATTTCAATTCCTCCACTTCTTCCCAGATGAAGAAGGCAAACACCGCAAGCTCAGCCGAGTCACGTCGCATCTACGGGAAGAGAGAGTGTCCGACTTCATAGCAGCGTTTGTAGCCCCGCCCCTGCTGTCGCCCGCAGATCTCGCTGCTGCAGTCAGTCAGCAGGAGTTCAACTTGACGTGCAGGTAGGGGCGGTAACATCGGATGACGCAACCAGGAAATGCTCCAAAGGCTTAGACCGTCCCATTTCACAACAGGCTGACGTGGCCTGCAGGGCGCACCGAAGTACACTCACTTGGTGAGACCGCAAAGGGCGGGTCCTTGAGTGTGCAGACCCTGAATTGAGACACAGCTAAAGTGTCCTCCAAATACGGTCCGTGTATGTTTTGGTCATTCGATTTCCCTGTCAGAAACGGGTATTAAAAAACAAAAAACGAGTGCGTATTTGATTTTCGTTTTAAAATCCAAAAATTAAAATTGAAATACAAGGCGATTTTCTTTTTCATGGTCAAAAGGGGTTGAGCGAAATTTAAAAAATGATTCGATTTTCATTTTCTATTTCACATGACAAATAATAAAATCACTCGAAAACAGAAACGGAAAAAAGGCCTGTTTTTTCACATTCTGAGACCGGATGTTGTCATTTACAGGACAGTGCTGTGCAGAACAAACAGTAGGCTACGGCGGGGTAATCTACCGTGACACATGGACATGGAACTGCGGTCAAGCCGGCCGTCACGCTCCGTGGTCAAATCAGCCGCACTTAAATTTCGAGTGTACTCTCAGCAGTATGGTAAATGCGGAGAAACAGCGTATTTACTTTCGGTTTTCAAAGTAAAGGTATTATGAACAGTAAGCCATTATCCGAACCTACATTTAAAATTCAACATGTTACATTAAACCCACAAACGTAATAAAAATCTGCAGCATTTAATGTAATAAACCCACAAATGTAATACATTTTCCACAAACATAAGAGCCGCTGCCTACTACAAACGTAACATGCTATTTCCTACACATGTAATAACTATTACGTTTGCAATGATTTATTTGTGGGGACGTGAAAATCTTTATTGTAATAATATTATATTATAACAAATGTAATAATACAATGAATAATGGTCGGGGTGGTTGTTGTTTGTTTGTTTGCCTATACACCTACTAATAATACTGACCGTGGGAGCAAAATCCAGCTGCTGACTATCCGCTGTCACACAACGGATCCCCTGTGACCAAAGTGTCAGTTGGACTTCAGAAGGGCCAGAATTCAACACTACTAGAACGGCCGTAAGCGGTCATTTGGACAGCTAGATTTAAACTCTATAATCTGTCATGTAAATACCAACTGAGTGATGAATGCATTCATTGTGTCATGATATTTTTTTTAAAAAACGAAATAATACCAAAATGGCTTATTTGACTAACATTTGACTAACAAACATGTTAACCATTCATATATAATAAAACAATAACAATAACAATAACAATTACAATAATAATAATAATAATAATAATAATAATAATAATAATAATAATAATAATCGAAAAAGCTGGAAACGAACTGATCTAAAACAAAGAGCCGTTGTGATCACTGGTCACAGTCTACAGATAACCTCCGCTCTCCTCACACAGTCTCCACACACGGGGGTTGTGGCATTTCAAGTGTCCCGTGTTTGATTCCGTTTGCAGCTCTTTCGGACAGACACTGCCTCCGTGTCCGTGTCAGCGAAGATGGCCAGTGGCGGTCTTTTATAACATCCTCGACCTGGCTGAGATCAATGCCTGCATCTTATTCAAGGAGTGCAAGTGATCGAAACGGTTCTTTTTTTTTGTTTGTTTTAGATCAGCTCGATTCCAGCTTTTTCGATTATTATTATTTATTTTATTATATATTAGTGTTAAAATTAAATGTTTCATTATCAAATAAGTTACTTTTAATTGTTAATTTTCTTGTTCTGAGTTTTCTCTATTATAATCTTGTGTACATAGCAATAATTACGGTTTACTATCACATCGATAAATGTATAATTAAACTTGTTAAAATGTACACTTTGGTCTTATTTCGTTTTTTTAAAAAATATCATGACACAATGAATGCATTCATCGCTCAGTTGGGTATTCACATGAGACATAATAGGGATAAATCCAGCGGTCCAAATGACCGCTTATGGCCGTTATAGTATGTTGAACTTACAGTAATGTTAAATTCCGACCCTTCTGAAGTCCAACTGACACTTTGGTCCAATCAGAAACATATCATTTGACCCGATCTAACTCTAGGGTCGTGCAAAGCATGCTGTTAAACCTTAACCAAGATATCGATCATTGAGATTAATTGGATCAGATCTGACTGGAATTAACCTGGTACTGATTCAGTTCACCTGCCAGCACACAAATTCACCCGCATTTGGCGAGTGGCGGATTTAATTTCCGTCCCTGCTATAAACGCTGCAATGGCACTAAACAGTAGGGGGGAAGAATAACACTGACATTGAATTTGCAACATATTATTCTGACTCTGCCCATATGTGCCATGAGGAAAGCCAGGTCTGCTTCTGCGCAATTTGCGCTGGCGACAATGTCGCATTTGTGGCTGCTGGCCGTTCGACATGCAACCACATAAAAACCTTTCACCATTAGGCAATTATATTTGATTTTTTTTTTTTCAAGGCACAGAGAGCCGGGGCTATTCCCAAAACATCCGGGGCTGTAGCCCCGAATGCCCAGGACTAACGACGCGCCCACTTCTACACATCTGAGACTACAACTGTACTTGATATCAAGCATTTTTATTGCACTAATGTGCACTAATTGAGCAATGTGTTTTTACAGCACCTAAATATGGGACTCTTATTTTGGCATTTCTCCACACTGGTGCAGTAAAGATTCTTGATATTAAGTGTTTCTTATTCATCATGGGTGCATGAAACACTTTAATGTAACATGTTGTATTTTAAATGTAGGTTCGGATAATAGCTTACTGTTTGGCAAACAAACAAACAAACAAACAAACAACAACCACCCCGACCATTATTCATTGTATTATTACATTTGTTATAATATAATATTATTACAATAAAGATTTTCACGTCCCCACAAATAAATCATTGCAAACGTAATAGTTATTACATGTGTAGGAAATAGCATGTTACGTTTGTAGTAGGCAGCGGCTCTTATGTTTGTGGAAAATGTATTACATTTGTGGGTTTATTACATTAAATGCTGCAGATTTTTATTACGTTTGTGGGTTTAATGTAACATGTTGTATTTTAAATGTAGGTTCGGATAATGGCTTACTGTTCATAATACCTTTATTTTGAAAACCGAAAGTAAATACGCTGTTTCTCCGCATTTACCATACTGCTGAGAGTACACTCGAAATTTAAGTGCGGCTGATTTGACCACGGAGCGTGACGGCCGGCTTGACCGCAGTTCCATGTCCATGTGTCACGGTAGATTACCCCGCCGTAGCCTACTGTTTGTTCTGCACAGCACTGTCCTGTAAATGACAACATCCGGTCTCAGAATATGAAAAAACAGGCCTTTTTTCCGTTTCTGTTTTCGAGTGATTTTATTATTTGTCATGTGAAATAGAAAATGAAAATCGAATCATTTTTTAAATTTCGCTCAACCCCTTTTGACCATGAAAAAGAAAATCGCCTTGTATTTCAATTTTAATTTTTGGATTTTAAAACGAAAATCAAATAAGCACTCGTTTTTTGTTTTTTAATACCCGTTTCTGACAGGAAAATCGAATGACCACAAATTGCCCAAGATTCATTGCGCGCCCAAAGAGAAGAAAGGAAGAAAGGAAGAAATAATGGCGACCTCAAGTGGCGCAGATCTCGCATTTAAATGTACGTTTTTGTTTGTTTTTTTATTGCAAAGTGCAAAATACAATACAAGTAAGCATGTTCAACTGCGATTACAGAAATTGTTGTTTTCAGAGCTGAGCGTAGCATTTCTTACATCCAAAAAGAATAGGATATAAACAGAACAATAGAAAGTAAAGCAATAGAAAAGAAATGAAAAAAAAAACAAAAACAACATTTTCCTATAGGGGATCAATCAAAAGTAAAAGTTGATAAACTGTTATACAGCAATATGGCTTTCTTTGATTTCATAAGTTCTAATGAATCAAAGTAAAGGTGCAGTTCTTTTAAAAACATGTTGAAACGTGGGGTAGTTTTTGAGAATTTACATTTGTGTAGAAAGTATTTGGCAAGTATAACCAAGTTATTTATGTTGTATTCTAGTCTTCTGTCCTCCATTATGAAACCAAATCTCACATTATTGTAAGTCAGGGGTGGCACATCTATATTATTATATGTTATCCAAAGTCCTTCCAAAACAAATCAGATAGATTGCAAGAGAACATTAAATGTTCAAATGTTTCTACTTCTGTTTTACAAAAAGCACATTCATTACAATCCAAATTAAATTTAAGTCTTAGGAATTCACCGCAAGGATAAATGTCATTTATTGTTTTGAAGTGTACCTCTTTCGCTTTAGGGGAGATAGGAAAGCTAAGAAATTTACATCTAATTCTCTTGGCATCCAACGTGGAGTATTCCTTTAACATATGTTTTCTTTTAAAGTCCGTGTAAAGCAAAAATAAATTTGTGTTATGACTTTGTCACACCACAGAAACATGTGTCATTGACCACTGAGCCAAATTTGAAAGATTAAAAAAATTGCCAAGTATATAAAATTAGGTCTCAAAATCATGGAAAAACAAGCACTTCTCTCTGCTGTGAAACACTGGGGGCGTGTCAGTTAGAGGCGCTGGAGCCACGCCCACGCAGGAGGGGAGCCGCCTCCGTGTACTGCAGGAGGACATAACCTACAGTAACAATGGAAGCTAGCAGCATCATCGGATGGACCCAGCCCGACTTGTTTGAGCCATCAGAGCCAGAAACTGACTCTGAGTCAGACACAGATAGTGCTCAGCCTTGTTCCTCACAGGCCATGTTTTACATTACACACAAACATAACACTTCAGTCTTCATAGAATTCCTTGTAATAGCTATATTGGTGCACATAAAATATAACCTGTGGATTATCATTGTGCTGTCAGATGGACTCCGCTCAGGAAATGTGGCCAAATCATGTCATGATTAAATGCAATAACATTTGCTAACATTACATGGACATGACAGAATGCACGATGTAAAATCACTTTCAGGATTTGCACCGTCAGCAACATGCATTTAATTGCCAGTGCACGGTGTGTCCGAGCCGGCCGGGCCGACACATTAACCAGGGTTCTCCCCAGACGGTGGAACAGCAGCGCTGCGACGCTATACTCATCCTCAATGTTAGCTGCTTTATAGTGGGTGTTTGTGGGCTTCCGCGGTCTTCTCGTAAAAAAAAAAAGCGCCTGCCTCCCACTGGCGGTGACGAGCGTCCGACCGTTCCCTGGCTGACGGCGATAACGCCCGGGATAACGACCGGGTCGGGCTCGGCCAGATAATCTAAAGTCTGGCCGGTGGCGGGGACTAGAGCACCTGTTGTTGGCAGGACGGTTGCAGGCAGGAACATAATGCCGGCGGCGGAGATGAGAGCATGCGCTGTCGGCGGGACGGGAGGATGCAAGCCGGGGTGGGAGAGGGTCGGAGAGGGCTCAGGCAGAGAATCTAAAGTCTGGCCAGTGGCGGCAGGGGCGCCACCAGGGGGGTAAAGGTTAGGACGATTCCAAGGGCCTGGCACTGACAGGGGGCCCTTTGAGACATGGGCAACCTATACAAGGGCCCAACTAGATTTTTTTTCATGGGGCCCAAAATCCCTGGCGGCGCCCCTGGGTGGCGGGGATGAGAGCACCTGTTGTTGGTGGGATGGTCACAGGCGGGCACATAATGCCCGCGGCAGGCATGAGAGCATGTGCTGTCGGCGGGACGGGAGGATGCGAGACGACCGTCCCCCCACACTTCAAAGTTCTGCGGAGAACCCTGCATTAACTGTAATTATGAGCCCAAGCCCGATTTAAACAGGACATTTTTTTAATATGTGGGCTCGGGCAGAGAACCTAAAGTCTGGCCGGTGGTGGGGATGAGAGCACCCGTTGACGGCGGGACCGTCGCAGGCAGGCACTAGTGCCCGCGGTGGAGATGAAAACACGTCCCGGCGGGACAGGAGGATGCAAGCCGGGGACAAAGAGGGCCGGTTCAGCCACACTGACCAGCGTCAGCGGACTCTTCAGATATCCAGACTTTACCTGGTGACAGTTGCTGTAACTATTGGGGGTAAAGTGGACACTGCAGAGACGGTGTTGGTGGTGATTTTTAACTCTCCACAGTAGCTCCTTTTGACAAAATCGATCCACCGTTTCCTTACGTTGTCGTCCGTAGGAAACTAAAATAATCTTAGGGCGCCGTTACCCTGCACACTGTGGCATCCAGGAAAGATGCAGGAGCGATGTGGAGGAGACATGACTGTTTAGCTGACTGGTTGACTGGTTAGCTAGCTGCAAACTATTCTAAGAGATGCTATCCAAGACTGGACAGCCAGCCGAAAAACCTCTGAAGGTAATGCGCTGAATGTATTTATATCCTTTCAGCAGGGCGGGGTTTATGCAAATGATTTCTGACCTGCCCATTAAATCCTGAACACAGAAATAGTGAAACACAGTTTGTGAGCCTAGCTCCAAAATTAAATTCTAAATGGTTGAATGCTTTTTACATGTTTTAAGGAAATACATCTATGACCTTTTTAATGTGTTTAGAAGAAAATGGCTGAATTTGCTTTACACAGACTTTAAACAAACTTAAAGCTGCTGTAAGTGTTTTCGTCGTTTAGGCTAATTTCCTGTCATTGCAGTTAGCAATCCTCTCCCCCCTCTCCACCAGTGGTGTCATTAGGCGTATTTTAGGGGGGCTGAAGCCCCACTAAAATATTCTTAACCCCCCCCTAAATTTTGTCGGCTGAAGCCCCCCTAAAATATTCTTAATAATTTGGTGTTTTTTTGTTTGTTTGATTTTTTTTTTACAAAAAGTGCAGACAAATTCAATATTAAGTGGCCAGAATATGAGTTTCAATAACTAATCATATAACCTGTCGTTATTCACTTAAATATGATCATAAATCTGTCAGTTTCCCTTCACTTCATAGTGTACGCTAGAGAGAGCCCCTTCAGTGAGTCATTATCCAATCCATTCCACTTGTTCATATAGAGAACGCCCACATCACTGAAAATCCAGTCCATGTTTTCCCTGTGACCTTGCTTGCACTCAGTACCTGCAACGTGTGTACCTTGAAGCACACAGAGCGACAACAACAGTATCAGGAGAAGAACGTGAAAGAAGAAGAATGGATAAATGAAAGTTTTTAAGAAAGTGAATATTCATCACTGCTGGTAGTAACAATTTGTTAGCTTCAACCCCCAGCTAACAGCAGAAATCACATGTAATTAATAAACCAAGTGCTCCCTGTTTGACAAATAAAAACCTAGCTTGCACACTATAGACAGTGTCTGCGCACGTCTCACCTTTGTTGTTTCATGGTCAAAAGTTAATTTCAGCTCTAAAGGAACGCTGCTACTTAGCTAGCTAGTTAGTCTGAAATGCATTGTGAAGGGGCCCTGGTTGTTTATAGAGTTAAGTGTGCACTCTTTTTACCATATGCTATCTTTGGGGTGACTTCCTTCCGAAGCATCATTGTGTTTCTCACTTTAAGCATGGATGCACCTGTGAAACAGGAGCTGAGCTCATTCACGTATGATTATCATCAGTGGATAGTAATAATAACTAGAACTGCAAGCAGTTATGAACGGGGGCCAAGCCATCCGCGCGACTCTGCCCCCACGCACTGCAGAGCCCACGGAAGTTGGCCCCAAAGGATGACAGGCTCGGGGCAAAAGTGAGGACACAGGCCAACTTCTGAGCTGTATTCGCTGTAATGGGAAGTGCACCGGAAGTGCAAAAGGCTGAATGTGTGCCGATTTGGATTTGTTTTAATAAGCCACACCCGCATTGAGCAGTCATGACCACCTTCAAGATATGGCCTCAGGATTGGCCCTACATCATACCGACCAAATGTCGTAAAAATCAGTGTAGCCGTTCAAGAGACATAAACTTCCCATATTTTTAGTGCCCCCTAGTGGCCAAACTTCGCCAAATTCGGCTCAGCCCTGCCCAGTCTCATGGCAACCAAGGTTCTCAAATCTGGTGTTAATAGCATTTAGTTTGACCAAGATATCGAACAGTTTACATTTTTATAGCTAGCTACAGAAATTTGTTCATTAATAATTTGCGCATTTTTTGACCGAGCAAAATTCTTTTGATAACTTTAGATCAGGTCCGGTGTGGGAGTTGTAGGCGTATGCTTACATACGCGTTCCCTCGGCCCCTCGGGCTTGGCCCTCTAATAATACACAAATAATTATCACTCCACCACCCCTATTGACCTGTAGGAGTCAGGGCAGAGGAGCACAGGGAGTGAGAGGAGAGAGACCTCTACTGGAAAGGCGAGTTTAAAGGATTTCACAGGATAGAGTCATTTGTGATGCAGACAGTCTTGGAATTGTATGGAACTCAATATGAATATGAAATATCAAACATTTCAGTCAAGGTGCACCATATAAGACTTAATAGGGCCCGAGCAGGTCTCGACCTGCGAGGTCCCTATTGTTTTTCAAATGATTATTTTTAGTTTTTATTTGTTTTTCTTTGTCTCAAATGATCGCATTTTTCACTGCCTGAACATACCCCAAAACTCACCAAACTTGGAATATAAGTCACACCTGGTGAAAAATTTTATAATCTATTGTCGTCTGGAATTTCCACCACTAGGTGGTGCTACAATCAAGGAAAGTGCGTTTTGGCTCATAACTCCCATATACTTTGTTGCACATTCAAAAACCTTTTATCCACCTCGTTGAGTGAAATTGTGCTGAATCTCGTGGAAGTGTTGCATATCTCCACATTGGTGCGTCTGAATGACATGAAACTCAGTTTACTACTTCCCAATGAGCCCCTGAGGCCTCATGCAAAATTTTAGGCGATGACCACAAGGTGGCGCTCCTGAAATTGTCTTATTTTATATCTCCACAACGATTCATCAGATTAACACGAAACTTAGTACAATTATTCTCAGTACCCTCCTGAGGACAGCTGATGAAGGGTTTACTGATCCGCCACTGGGTGGTGCTCTGGTAGCCATTTAATTTTTGGCACTGTGCCCACACCATAACACTTATGGAAATGAAATTCATAGACGTGCTATAGAATGGCCCCTGTAACTCACACACCAAAAATGACCACCAGGTGGTGCTATTTTCAATACAAAAGCATTTTTGGCCCATAACTCCCACATGATAAGTCGCACATTGTTAAAGCTTAAATCTACGTGTTCCCTGTATTCAGCTGAATTGTTTGGTATAGGCCAAGCCCACTTCCGCAGTAACTTTCCATTCGTAAAATCGCGACAAATGAAAAACATACTTTTTCGAACCCCTCCTAGAGCGATTTGCGCTCAACTTTGCATGAAGCATCTGTGGACCCTTCTGACAAAAAGTTATCAAAAGAATTTTGATAGACCAAAAGATGTCCAAAATATAAAACAACGAATTCCTGCACATTTTGTTCAAAACAGACAGTCTCTTGTATTTTCACCAAATACATTCTGATTACCACAACACTTTAGCAAATTGTGTTATTGAAGAAGAAAATACACACTTGAAATGACATCTGGAAAGAGCCCTTTGACCCCCAGACCTAATTTGATCACCATGCCTTCCTCCAACACCCTGCTGTCCTTAACACTAGTTGATCAAGAGACGTCTGGACCTAATTTGATCACCATGCTAAATGGGTGCCCCCCCCTTACCCCCACCCCCCGCTGTTCACCCTCCCCAAAGAGCAGACCTTTTCCCCTTGCATACCTTTTGTTTACCTTTTGTTTGAACCTGCCTTTCCCTGTTCTTTGTTCCTACTGTATAAAATGTGACTGTTCCATTTGCTCTGGGTTGACTCACCGGCTCGGACCCGCTCTGTGCCTGTCGGTCCACCAGTTTACCGGTATTCTTTGAATAAACACATCACCACAGCAAACTGCTTAACAGGACTTGAATGATTTTCTTCAACAATTTGGTGCCGTGACCCGGATGGCAACAAACCTTCTACAGATACTCCTCCTTCCAGACCAAGGACATGCCAGTGACCTGACAACCAAATTGCAGAGGTAAAAGGTCCTTTTGAAAACCGAATTACTGTTACTGTGCATTGTTGGAGGTCTGTCGAGGAGGGAGTTCTAAAGAAGGATGGCGCCATCCGACATTCAAGTAAGTTTGCTGTGTGTTTTGTGGAAATACCTTTTGGTGATGTAAGGTTTCGAAACCGATGTTATTGGGAGGTTAGTTTTTAGATGTATAGGAATGCTTGTTTTTTCCTAGTCTTATGAAGATTCGCTCTCATAAAGACCAAGCATCTAGGGGTTAACATCCTACTTAACATCAAATAGGCACAACAGAAGAGATCAGGTTTCTTGTCCTGTGATTCTGTTGTTTTAAGGGAAAAGATCAGGTTTATTGTCCTGTGATTCTGCTGGTTTAATAGAAGAGATCAGGTTTCTTGTCCTGTGATTCTGTTGTTTAATGGGAAAGATCAGGTTTATTGTCCTGTGATTCTGTTGTTTTTAACTGAAAAGATCAGGTTTAAGGTCTTGTGATTCTGTTGTTTGACAGAAAAGATCAAGTTTAAGGTCCTGTGATTCTGTTAGTTCCAAAGATCCTGTGATTCTATCGTTTTAGATAGAAAAGACCAGGTCTGACTGTTATTTGGTTTTGTTTTGTCTGGTATGTTGCAAACGATCAGGTCTGAATTCCTGTGATTCTATTCGCTCTGATCTAGTAGTCTATCTTAGTAGAAGGTCTGAGAGAGATTTACTGATCCTGTGAAGTACATGCATGATAATTGTGGTGACGCTAGCTTTTTTTGTTTGTTGTTTGTTTTGTTTGTCATGTGTTGCAACATTTGTTTAAATTGAGTCAAGTAAAATTCTAAGATTGGAAAATATGAGAGAGAAATTGAGTACTCTCCCAGATAAAAAAAAAAAAAAAGCATTTCTCCTCCCTCAAAATTTAGACGGATGAAAGTAGCTGCTGTTAGGCAGAATCTAAAATAGTTTCTCTTACAGATCGAAATAAAAAGCTAATAGCTCAATTCAGAAGAAGAAGAAAAAAAAAACACAACGCAGACTAAGATTATGCCGGACAGTCAAATGGACATGTCCTGTAGAAACACTAAAACAAGGAAATACGATCAAAATAAAAGCCTTTATCCTGTAAGAGAGATAAAAGAATCCAGTGTTGATAACACTGGTGATGACTGGGTTTTTGAATACCCAAGACCTGATCTGTTTGATCAGGGAGATGAAGAGGAGTGGGTTCCAGCAAGAAAGAGTAAAAGAAAAACTAAAACAAACCCAGCGAAATTAGCTCCCCTAATTACAATGGGAAAAGATGTTGTCTAGAAACCTTGGAGCCGAAGAGAGCTTAAAGCAATAGTTGGAGTTTTTCCCAAGTATGTACGGACAAATAAATAAAAATGGCTGGACGAATGGGATTCAGTATGCACGATCTACAGTCCTCACATGCCTGATATGATGCAACTGTTAAAACTGACTCTGCCATCTGATTTGAAAGATAAAGTAATTGATGCCTGTAAAATTCCCCGCAATTCCACAGTTTGCCAGAATCACACCAGAGGAAGCTAAGGCATTTTACAGTGTCATAACTTTAGCAGTTCAACAGGAGGTAATACAACAGGTTGACTTTACTCCTCTCACAAAAATCTGACAAGGCAATGATGACAATCCTAGGGAGCTGTATGGAAAAATGATGACAACTGCAAAGGAAAATTGTGGTCTATCACCAAGTCAAATTGTTGGAATGAAAAAAAAAAGGGTATTCCTGTTCTTGTAAAGCTCTGTCCTTCTCTACCTGCTAACAATCTTGCCTCTCCTAATGATGTAATTCTTTTACAAGAAGAGGCTGATGTGAAGGAGCATAAATTGTGGCTTTCCCATGTTTGTAAAAATGTAAATAATGTGTGGGTCCACAACGACGGCCGCGTTGTGGCACCAGCTTCCTTGTACTTAGAAATGTAATGGATGTGATAATATTCTTTTATGTGTAGAGACGTTCTCCAACCAGTCCGAAACCTGGGCCTGCAAGAAGGCTGATTCGGACAATATTGTTGTATGTATAGACACGTTCTCCAACCCGGGCTGAAACCTGAACCTGTAAGAAGGCTGATTTTGTCTCTTTAGCGAAATGCTTGCCAAGCAACAAGGATGAAGACGATGTACCTCCATGCCATGGATGAGTCTATGCAAACACTGTGCTCTGCCATGACCTCTGCTATTCAGCTACTCCACAGACCAGTAAAACTGTCCAGTCACCTCCTAGCAGCCAGCAGTGCTACAACCAGGAGATTGGGTCTGCATCAGGGAGTTCCAGAGGGTCGTTCTACTTGGATCCACGCATCACACTGAAGGATCTTCCCCCCTGAAGGATGAAGCTGGCATCGGAGGCCCAGAAGAAGAGGTACGACAGCTTCGAGAGGAGCAGAGGAGCGACGCTGGCATTGGAAGCCCAGAAGAAGAGGTACACCAGCTTCCATGAGAGCAGAGGAGCAACGCTGGCACCGGAGGCCCAGAAGAAGATGTACGCTGGCTTCCAGAGGAGCAGAGGAGCAACGCTGGCAACGGAGGCCCAGAAGAAGATGCACATCATATTTGCTCCACCACAGCAAGCAATCGATGAGTCTAAAGGAAAGGGTGTGTACTGGATTTGCGGCACAAAGGCCTATGAATACCTACCAAGAGGATGGTCTGGAGTATGTGGTCTGGGTCATGTGATACCAGCTATGAGAGTCATTACTGTGCCACCAGAGATTCACATAGTGTAAAGAGACTTACACACACATGCACAAACCCCATGGACAAGATTTTTTGGTGCTCACATTCCAAGCTATGGAGTCATGGCATCGTTGGACCAAATAAGAGACCTTTGCCATGCAGTGGAAGATCTTGCAAACTCCACTGCAAACAACAAACCATTTGCGTAACCTTGCCAAGACATTTCCTAACCCTGTTACCCTTGATTTGTTTGACTGGATTAAAGAAAAATTAGGATCCTTTTGTTATGTGATTTTGAATTTGTTTTGCTTGGATGTGGAACTTTGACAGTTATCATTCTTCTGATCACTGGTCTCAAATGTATGTGCAAGTTATGTATCACTGAAACGACTGCTAATATGATGTACTCCACTGTAACCCAACTGGCTCCAGAGGTTGAAAATCCAGATTTTATATTTAGCATTGAAACTGACAGTGAATGACCTTGTTTAAAAAAAAAATTGCATGGCCCGATGAGGGTTTGTGCAAAATTTGGTGGAAATCGGCCAATGGGTGGCGCCCTTGGTCGCAGTCTAACTAGTTTGAATGGAAAGTAAATGGGAAAATCTTCAAATCCTCTTCAAAACTCATCGACTTTCAACCTCTTCTTGTGCTTCATACTTTGAGCTACAGACACCAGTCCACCTTTGAAAGAGTCAGAAGACCTTGAACTATTGGGCATGTATTCAGCTTTTTAAAACCCTTTACGGTTTTGAAATTATCACAGTTTTAGTTTGAAGGATTTTTAGGCCATCTTCTGATTTTATAATGGGTGTGTATTGCGTGAGCTAGAGTGCGTGACATCATCGCTAGAGAGGAGAGCAGCTGGAAGAACTGGAGAAAAAAATTCTCTTCAGCTTGATTTGGATCCCATGTTTTTTACTTCACACAGACAATATATACATAGAAATGTAGGGAATCTTGTTGGCTTTCAGGTCATAAGATAGATGTAAGACTTACAGCTTTGGCTGTGGAAGACCTGGAGCGACAAGAACTCAAGCAACTCCCCCATATGCCGCAATGTTAATTTTGAGCCTAAGTTTCTGGAGGAGAGCAGACAGTACTTGTTTTGACTCTCGCTCTGCTGCCGTCATTTTTCACTCTCCAGAAATAAAAAATGACATCACAGAGTCTCCTGTTACTCTATATGTAAATATTTCAGCGATAACCATCACGTTTTTTTGAAAAATTGCAGGAGGTTGGGAGCCGTTTTCCCATTCATTCTTCTGGGAATATTTTCAGCTTTGGCCCTGTTGATGGTCCAGCATATGTGCAGCCAGAGGACCTGTTCACCTTTTTAAGCTCTTTCAGCCCTCTTACTTTTCAGCTTTCATCATGCAGCACATCCCATTAGTTAATCATTTCTTCTCTGACCTGGCTGGATTCTCTGGATTTTTTTCAAGATCTCCCAAGAGAACCAGTGTGCTAGATAGAGTGGTGGCACACAGACTCCCAAGAGCAAGCACAGTAAGATCGAACTTCCATATCCATGCCGTGAACACTGCACGAGCGAGGCACAGCGAGGAATTGGCAGTAACACCAGAGGAGCCAAGCACCAACTACTGGTTGATAGAACAGTCACCCGAGACTGTAAGAAGAGACAGACCAACCTGTGCACTGCCTGGATTGACTCAATGCCGCACACATGGATACAGAGTGCTGGACTTGAGGTGGAACCCTCCGTGCATGGCTCGGATCTTGTTCTTACTATTCAGCTGACTTTTCAGGACCAGCCTTACTCTCTAGAGGTATTTGGCTGTGGTTGACTTCCTTGTGGCCTCTTCATTGTTTCCATTAGCCTGTGGGATGCCAAGGTACTTGTAGCTGTCTTGGATATCACCTATGTTGCCCTCTGGTGGGTCAATCCCCTCAGTCCTGATCATCTTGCCTCTCTTTGAGATCCTGGTGGTGTGGATCAGTGGGTCTATTTCTCACTCACTCCTGGCATACAGCTGATGCCATCCATGTAGATCAGCAGGTGGCTGATTGTTGCCCCACTACGGAATCGGTACCTGTAGCCGAGTTGCTTGAATGCTTGTGTAACAGGGTAGACCTGTATCATTCACACTGTTCTCAAATTCAAAGTATTGGGCACTAAGGGGGAGTGGTTTTGTGTTTTGTGTCTGTGTGTGGGGCAGAGGATCTTACTTTGCTGTGAGCCTATGGCTGTGTTAGGTGTTGATTGAGGGCAGGTGTGTCTGATTACCTCCACGGGAAAGTTTATTCAAGTCCACATGCAGGAGACACTCACTCTCTCATCTGTTCTGTCCTGTGTGCAGGTATGGTGTGTGTGTGGCATAGTTAGTGGCCAGCATCTTAATCCTCATCTGTTCCCTGTGTGTGTGTGTGTGTGTGTGTGTGTGTGTGTGTGTGTGTGTGTGTGTGTGTGTGTGTGTGGCATAGTTAGTCGCCAGCACCTTAATGAGCTCTCATCTGTTCTGTCCTGTGTGCAGGCCAGGGTCCGCTCCAGACGCTGCTGTCTTAAGACTGAGTTGGGCTTTCTGAGGCTGAAGGTGCTGCCAGCCTAGTCCCCTGGATGGGTCGTAGGACAACCATCAGGTCAAAAAACTGTGAAGTGGGCCCAATCTGGGAAGCAACCAACCTGCGGCGCGGCTGACCTTGGCCTCTGACATCCTCCTCTACTTTAAATCCTGGACACTGATTTATATTAGATTCTCCCTTAGTTTTTAGTACCTTTTTAATATCACAAATAAAATGAACTTTTAAACTTTCATTGTGGTGTGGACTTTTGCCTGCTGCTTAGACTGGTCGGTCAGATCTAGCACCTGTTATAACTGGCGTTGTCGGCAGGATTTAATCACCAGAATTTGTAGTGGGCAAAAGCAACATGCTTGATGAGAATCAGTCACAGCCTGGCTTAAATAGGGAAGTACCAGCTCCTAGTGCAACATTAAGACCAATCGGCATGTCCCCTATGCTCAATATGGCTACAATTAAATATAAAGGGAGAGGTTCAGATGTAAGTCTGGGGGAATGGAAAAGTAATCTTCAGACAACATTTGTTTTGCAAGGGGTCCCAGCAGAATTTAGGGCTGAATTGACCCTCTGTTGTTTAGAGGGTATAGCAAAGAGGGAGATTTTAATTTTGCCCCACGAAAAGCGCAACACAGCGGAGTTGATTTTTAGTGAATTAGAAAAGTTGTATGGAGACAAAACCAGTGCCTCTGTCCTGCGCTCTCAGTTCTTTAATGCACGTCAAGAACCTCATGAAGAAATCAGCTCTTTTGCACTGAGATTACAAGAACATTTGGTCAGATTAAAGAAGAAGGATTCAAGAGGCCTTAATGAAGACCACATTCTGCTCAGGGATCACCTGGTCGAGGGACTAAGAGATGCGGCCATTAGGGGTGAGTTTAGAACAAAGATCTTATTAAAAGACAATTTGACATTCGAGGCGGTTAAAGCAGAGCTTATTGTAAGGGAATATGCTTATGGGGAAACAGTCGAGCAAGTCCAATGTTTTGCCAGTAGAGGGGAGAGATACCCTAACAAATGCAATGTCAAAGACCTGGAACAGATTAAATCAGAGTTACAGGAAGAAATGACAAAACGAATGACGACACAGTTCAACGAATTATCTCAGTCTTTGATTAAGGAAATTCGCTCAGAACTACATCAGACTACTTCAACCAATTCAAATTGGAACCAGGATAGAGGAGAAAGTAGGCCTCGAACCAATTCAAACAGATATGATGGACAGGGTAGCCCCATTTGTAATTCTTGCTCCCAGCCAGGCCATATAGCTCGGTTTTGTAAAAATAGGGCTAGGTCAGCATCTTCAAACTGAAAGACGCCACTGCAATGACAATGGGCCACAAACTGAAGATATGGACAAATTGATTGGAAGAGTCCCTACCGTTGATGCATTGCTGGACAATGCCCCTATACAGTGCATTCTGGATACTGGATCAAATGTGTCACTGATGAGAAACAGCTATTTTCTGAAGCACTTTGGTAATAATGGTATGATGTTAAAGGATGCCAGTAGTTGGCTGGCACTCGAGGCTGCCAATGGACTGGACATTCCATACTTGGGCTATGTACTACTGCAGGTCAAGGTGGGACAAGTTGAACTTCCTCAATGTGGGTTTTTGGTGACTAAAGACCACTGTCTGACTGACTCTGAAGGGATTCTAGGTATGAACATTATTTCACGCTGTTATGAGGAGGTGGATCGGGGAAAGCCATTAACCTGTCTCTGGGCTAACGAGTCTCAACAGAAAGCCTGGGCCATGGCTTTCCAAATTTGTGCCAGACAGGCATGGTTTGTTGCAGCAGATGGATCCATTGGCTATGTACGCACGATAAACCGCCATCCCATACAGATACCTGCTCGGAGTGAGACGCTGGTGTGGGGCCGTACCAAGTCTGGAATCAACGGCGAGGATTACCAATGTCTGGTGGAACCTCTGGAGGTGGGTGAAGTCTTGATTGCTCGAACCTTGTCCACAGTCTATGGGGGAAGGGTCGTGATCAGAGTCCAAAACCTCAGTGACTCACCAATGTACATTTACAGACATCAGAAGCTAGCTCAGACTTTTATCATTGACCCAGCAGACGTCATACGGGAGAATGATGAGATTGTGACCCGTGTTGGTGTAAATACGGTCAGAGTGAGTATGGACCAAATTAAATCCCAGACTAAACAGTGTGTTCCACCTGATTTAATGGGCCTCCATTTGTCCACAGAGGAGCGGGAAAAATTACAGGCTTTGCTGCATAAACACAGAGCAGTTTTTACTGCCCATGAGGAGGACTATGGACTGACGAGCACCATACAACATGTGATCCCCACAGGCAATGCCCCACCAGTGCGGGAGCGCTATAGACAGATTCCACCCAAAATGTACCAGGAGGTGAAGAGCATGATTCAAGGTATGTTGGACTCAAACATTATTGTGCCTAGTTCCAGTCCATGGGCTTCTCCAATTGTGCTAGTCCGCAAGAAGGATGGGACACTTAGATTTTGTGTGGACTATCGTAAACTCAATGCACTGACTCATAAAGACGCTTATCCACTTCCAAGAATCGAAGAATCACTGGCAAGCCTGGGCAACGCAAAGTATTTTTCTACACTCGATCTTGCAAGCGGGTATTGGCAGGTGGGGGTTTCCCCAGCAGACAAAGAGAAAACAGCTTTTACTACACCTATGGGTTTATTTGAATTCACTAGAATGCCCTTTGGTCTGTCAAATGAACCAGCTACTTTTCAAAGATTGATGCATGCATGTCTGGGTCAACAAAACCAACAGTCTTTATTGATTTATCTGGATGACTTGATAATATATTCACCCGATTTCGACACTCATTTGACTCATTTGGATTCAGTGCTGGACAAATTGTCTAAACATGGCCTCAAATTAAAGCCCAACAAGTGTTGCTTTTTGAAACAGGAAGTACAATATTTGGGACATCGGGTTTCAGCAAAAGGAATTGCTCCAGACCCTGATAAAGTCAAATGTATCAGGGAGTGGCCCACTCCAGTAACTTCCAAACAACTGCAATCTTTTCTGGGCTTGGCAGGCTATTATCGCAGATTTGTGAAGGATTTTGCCAAAATTGAAAGCCCATTAAATCAAATGTTGGTGGGAACAGCTCAGAACCCGGGTAAAAGGGATCACTTATTCCTCACTAAATGGAACCCAGCATGTGACTATGCCTTCAATGCCCTCAAAATGGCCCTGACTTCTGCACCAATTTTGGGTTTCGTCGATTTTAACCTCCCGTTTATTGTGTACACAGATGCCAGTAACAAAGGATTGGGAGCAGTACTTTCCCAAGTTCACGATGGAAAAGAGAGGGTCATTGCATTTGCAAGCAGGAGCCTGAGCCCCACAGAAAAAAATGATAAAAATTATAGCTCCTTCAAGCTTGAATTTTTGGCCCTTACGTGGGCAGTGACAAAGAAGTTTGCTGAATATCTACATTGTGCTCAATTTGTTGTATATACGGACAATAATCCTTTAGTGCACTTGAGCTCAGCTAAGCTTGGTAGTTTCGAGCAGAGATGGGCAGCACGACTGGCTAGCTTCCAATTTGAAATAAAGTATAGGCCAGGACGTATTACCAGAGTGCAGATGCATTATCCCGATTCCCATCAGGTGCAGCAACGTTGGATGTAGAGGAAGAAAGGGAAGGTGTGGAAATCCCATCATTTGCACATGTTGGAGTATGTGTGGCCAGAGCAATGTCTGTGGGGGCAGGGAAGGCCAACCGGGAGAATCCCCCAAATACAACACTTGGAGTGCCCTTGTATCCTGGGCGTACACCATCCCAGTGGTCTAGACTTCAGAGGGAAGATCCAGCCTTGAGCCGAGTGTCCTGGTATCTTCAAAGAGGCCATCGACCCAACAAGCAGGAGAGACAACGGGAATCCAAACTTGTATTGTGTATCCTGCGAAACTGGGAACGTCTCTCTCTGATTGAAGGAGTTTTGGATCGCACAGTACGGGACCCTAAGGAAGTCGACCCAGTGACTCAACTTCTGGTGCCTGGAGGTGAGCAACATTCTGTATGGCAGTTATATCATGAATATGCAGGGCACTGGGGCCCGGAAAAGACTGTTTCGTTGACCCAAAAGAGATTTTTTTGGCCTAAATTAAGCACAGACATCTCCAAGTGGTGTGCTCAATGTCAGAATTGTGTTCTACACAAGGCTGCTACTGCTAAACCTGCTCCCTTGGTCCCTATTAAGACATCGGCACCCATGGAACTGTTGTCTGCAGACTTCTTGTCTATAGGTCATCCAGAAGACCTGTACCATAATGTGTTGGTTATGGTGGACCATTTTACAAAGTTTGCCTGGGCAGCAGCCACTAAAGATCAAACTGCAGTAACAACAGCTAAGGTACTATGGAACAAGGTAATTCAACCCTTTGGTGTTCCCAAACGATTGATGTCGGACCAAGGTCCTAATTTTGAATCGCATCTGATGCATGAACTATGTGAGTTGTATGGTATGACAAAGAATCATACTACACCCTATCATCCAGCAGGAAATGGCTCCTGCGAGAGATTTAATCGGACTCTGTTAGGGTTGCTGGGCACCCTGGGTGAAGAGAGACGGAACTGGCATGACCATCTGCCTGAGATGGTTCAAGTATATAATAACACTGTACACAGTTCAACAGGATATTCACCCCATTATCTGATGTTTGGAAGACATGGATTTCTGCCCCATGACCGCTTGATGGGCCTAACGGAAAATGTGGGTTGCTCCTCGGTAGACAACTGGGTGAAGTGTCATCAGAAACGACTGCAATATGCCCATGAGAAGGCCAGAAAACATAGAGACTCCGAAATGTCCAGACAGAAACAATACTATGACCAGAAAGCAGAAACGTCCCCACTGCTCCCTGGAGACAGAGTGTTACTTCAGGACATGAGAGCAAAGGGCAGAGGTAATCTGGCTGACAGGTGGGAAAGGCAGCCTTACGTCATAGTAAAACAACCAGATTCAGAACTACCAGTGTACGTCATTAGACGAGAGGTGGGAAATCTTGAAAAAATTGTACATCGCAACTTATTGAGGCCCTGTTCGTTACCGCTGCCACCAAAGGGAACAGAGCCTCAGTCAACTTGTTGACACCCCTGACCAGAAGGTTTATAAGCCTTCACACACCCTGCTAGAGACATGTAGAACCCCTGCAGATCCACTCTAGGTCGGGTTTTGGGTCCCTACAGGAGATGTTCTAGAAGATGGGCCAGATGTAGGAGACATGACTGGCATCTGCATAGAACCCAGACGGTCAACAAGGACAACGAAGGGACTACCGCCACAGAGATATCGAGATCTACATGGAGAGTTGCAGTGACATCGTAGTGTGGCCATTTGGATAATGGCCATTTGGATAATGACCATTTCAGCAGGGAGGGGTGTAACAGGGTAGACCTGTATCATTCATACTGTTCTCAACTTCACAGCATTGGGCACTAAGGGAGAGTGGTTTTGTGTCTGTGTGTGGGGCAGAGGATCTTACTTTGCTGTGAGCCTATGGCTGTGTTAGGTGTCTATTGAGGGCAGGTGTGTCTGATTACCTCCACGGGAAAGTTTATTTAAATCCACATGCAGGAGACACTCACTCTCTCATCTGTTCTGTCCTGTGTGCAGGCCAGGGTCCGCTCCAGACGCTGCTGTCTTAAGACTGAGTTGGGCTTCCTGAGGCTGAAGGTGCTGCCAGCCTAGTCCCCTGGATGGGTCGTAGGACAACCATCAGGTCAAAAAACTGTGAAGTGGGCCCAATCTGGGAAGCAACCAACCTGCGGCGCAGCTGACCTTGGCCTCTGACATCCTCCTCTACTTTAAATCCTGGACACTGATTTATATTAGATTCTCCCTTAGTTTTTAGTACCTTTTTAATATCACAAATAAAATGAACTTTTAAACTTTCATTGTGGTGTAGACTTTTGCCTGCTGCTTAGACTGGTTGGTCAGATCTAGCACCTGTTATACTTGTCACTCCAGGTCTTCCACAGCCAAAACTGTCTTACATCTATCTTATGACCTGAAAGCCAACAAGATTCCCTACATTTCTATGTATATATTGTCTGTGTGAAGTAAAAAACGTGGGATCCAAATCAAGCTGAAGAGAATTTTTTTCTCCAGTTCTTCCAGCTGCTCTCCACTCTAGCGATGATGTCACGCACTCTAGCTCACACAATACACACC
This sequence comes from Diplodus puntazzo, assembly GCA_963678695.2. NCBI lineage: Eukaryota > Metazoa > Chordata > Actinopteri > Spariformes > Sparidae > Diplodus > Diplodus puntazzo. Next base: position 29,737,767 of record OZ023155.1, read on the forward strand.
CATTATAAAATCAGAAGATGGCCTAAAAATCCTTCAAACTAAAACTGTGATAATTTCAAAACCGTAAAAGCTTAAAAAGCTGAATACATGCCGAATAGTTCAAGGTCTTCTGACTCTTTAAAAGGTGGACTGGTGTCTGTAGCTCAAAGTATGAAGCACAAGAAGAGGTTGAAAGTCGATGAGTTTTGAAGAGGATTTGAAGATTTTCCCATTTACTTTCCATTCAAACTAATTAGACTGCGACCAAGGGCGCCAACCATTGGCCGATTTGCATCAAATTTTGCAAACCCTCATCGGGCCATGCAACACAATTTGATAAAGTGTTGTGGTAATCAGAATGTATTTGGTGAAAATACAAGAGACTGTCTGTTTTGAACAAAATGTGCAGGAATTCGTTGTTTTTTATCTTTTGGTCTATCAAAATTCTTTTGATAACTTTTTGTCAGAAGGGTCCACAGATGCTTCATGCAAAGTTGAGCGCAAATCGCTCAAATTGCCTAGGAGGAGTTCGAAAAAGCATGCTTTTCCTTTGTCGCGATTTTACAAATGGAAAATTACCGCGGAAGTGGGCTTGGCCTATACCAAACAATTCAGCTGAATACAGGGAACACGTAGATTTAAGCTTTAACAATGTGCGACATATCATGTGGGAGTTATGGGCCAAAAACGCTTTTGTATTGAAAATAGCACCACCTGGTGGTCATTTTTGGTGTGTGAGTTACAGGGGCCATTCTATAGCATGTCTATGAATTTCATTTCCATAAGTGTTATGGTGTGGGCACAGTGCCAAAAATTAAATGGCTACCAGAGCGCCACCTAGTGGCGGATCAGTAAACCCTTCATCAGCTGTCCTCAGGAGGGTACTGAGAATAATTGTACTAAGTTTCGTGTTAATCTGATGAATCGTTGTGGAGATATAAAATACTACAATTTAAAGAGCGCTACCTTGTGGTCATCACCTCAAATTTTGCATGAGGCCTCAGGGTCTCATTGGGAAGTAGTAAACTGAGTTTCATGTCATTCAGACACACCAATGTGGAGATATGCAACACTTCCACGAAATTCAGCACAATTTCACTCAATGAGGTGGATGTAAGGTTTTTGAATGTGCCACAAAGTATATGGGAGTTATGAGCCAAAACGCACTTTCCTTGATTGTAGCGCCACCTAGTGGTGGAAATTCCGGACGACAATAGATTATAAAATTTTTTGCCAGGTGTGACTTATATTCCAAGTTTGGTGAGTTGTGGGGTATGTTCAGGCAGTGAAAAATGCGATCATTTGGGACAAAGAAAAACAAATAAAAACTAAAAATAATCATTTGAAAATATGTAAATATTTTTTTGTAAATATACATACATATATATATATATATATATATATATATATATATATATATATATATATATATATATATATAGTTGTGTTGACTTTACAATAGAATTCTGGTTAAGTTAGCTGCTGTTTGATGCCTCGAACTATGTGCTGGGACCCTATTTGTACTGTTGCTGAAGTCTGGTGCTGTTCTGAGCATTATTTGTGGCTTTTTGATGGCGGTTTCTTGTTGGAGGTTTCTAAAACTACGTAAGCTAGCTTTCTGCAAACTTGATCTCTCGAGGGGGTTTCTTATTCTGTATCACCGTGTGCTAGACCATGGATTAAGCTTACACCGGAATATCCCTTTAAGGAGGCTCAAATCCTGAGGAGTGAAGCTGCTCTGTAGCCTGGTGATATGGCAGCAGATTCTTCTGTATCTGAGGACAATAAGGTGAAATAAAGCTATTTGTGGGCGTTTTTTATCCAGGATGTTAATGACAGGTTCACTGTATGCGGATTTCCAGGTACCTAAAACGATAATAGCAGGGTTTCCCCCAGGTTGGAAGGGTGGCCCACCGGCGGCGAAGCATGTTTTTTTGTTTGTGACAGGGGCCTGACACAGGCCAGCAACTGACTGATGGCAGTGCCCTACAGGTAACAGATTCATGACGTAGTAGAGTTTAGAGTGGTTCCATACTGCCTTGCATTAAATCAGTGTTAAAAGTTAATTGATGGGCAATTGCGTGCTTTAGGAGCCAGTAAAGGCATTTAAAACCACCAAGTATGGCTTCATGCTCCATATTAATCACTGGCTCGAATGCTGCAGCGATTGACAAGCCTGCAACGTAAAAAAACAGTGCAAGCTAACTATTGGACATTTCATAATAGATATTTCATTATAATCAGTGACATATATTTACATTTGAAACAATGTGGCATTGTTTACATTTGCTTCTGCTTGCTGCCATATTGATGCTGGTGCGATGGTGGACCTAACATGAGCATTTAGTACATCTTGCCTATAAGTAGTGCAAGAAGCTTAAATAAAAGCTCTATGGCTTGTGTTCATGTCAGGAACCTGAGACAGTGCAACATGCTTTGATTTCTTGTAGAAACTGTGACCGCCAAAGAGAAGATCTACTCAGAGAATTGCAAGAAATTGGGTTGGAAGAAGTATCTCTGAAAAGCATTTTAGAAGTAGGGTCAAAGAGGAGGGGAAAAACGTTGTTTTTTCAGCAGGATATAGTGCACTAAGGTGCTAGTCCCATAGATGGCAGCAATGCAATTTTTGGATGCCGGCTCCCGTAAAACCCCAAAGAAGAGGAAGAAAAGCTCTGGTCAAGGATCCCTGTGTTGCCTGCTGGCGGTGGCTGCGACAGACTCTCTTGTGACAGACTTGGCAAAACATACCTAAGATCGAAACTTTGACTTTATTAGGGGGCCGCTTATGCAAGCAGACGCGTTTCCTAGGACCAGCGGTGCTAGGAACCCTATTGTAATTGTAAAGATTTTTAGGGGGCCAAGCCCGAGGGGCTGAGGGGTCGTGTATGCAAGCAGATGCGTTTCCTAGGACCAGCAGTGCAAGGAACCCTATTGTAATTAGGGGGCCAAGCCCGAGGGGCCAAGCCCAAGCCCCTAGGACCAGCGGTGCTAGGAACCCTATTGTAATTGTAAAGATTTTTTTTCTTCCGCTAAAAGTGGTGCTGCAGGCTAAACCGTGCAAGGGAGGGCGGTGCAATTTGCAGGGGGGCGCTATAACCTCGGCCAACGCATTTTTGAGTCCCAAACCGTATGTCGTACATTCAAAAACCTTGCAGCCTTGAGCCGAATTTGGGGAATTTTGGCCACTAGGGGGCGCTAAAACTAGGCGAAGTTTATATCTCTTGAACGGCTACATTGATTTTTACCAAATTTGGTCGGTATGATGTAGGGCCAATCCTGAGGCGATATGTTGAAGGTGGTCATGACTGGTCAATGTGGGCGTGGCTTATTACAAGATAAACAACAAACATTAATTTCAGCCAAATTATTATGCTGAGAGCTTTGAAATTTATATGGTACATATAGAATAGGACACAGTTCTTCCATACCAAAAATTGCACATGTACTCCACTAGGTGGCGCTATAATGGATGCAATCGCGTTTTTGCCTGTAACTTCCACATTTTAAATAACATATTCGCAAACCTTATATCCATATGTTCCCTGAATAGAGCTGGGTTTTCTGACATAGGACACGTCCACTTCTGCTGCACATTTCGTTCACTAAATTGCCACATATGCAAAACCTACTTTTTCGAACTCCTCCTACAATTTAAGCGCCATCTGCCTGAAACTTTGCACATAGAATCTCCAGATGTGTCTGATGAAAAGTCGTCAAAAGAATTTTGGCATTCCAAACAATCTGCTAGTTATAACCAAACAATCTTTTTTGCTAGCTAAAAAACACATATTGTTTTCATATTTTGGTCAAACTATATGCTTTCAACATTAAACTTAAGTCAATTGTTCCTGAAGTCATCCAGAGGCTCTGTGCCACATTTGGTGCAAATTGGCCTATAGGTGCCACTATAATGGATGCCAGTACTGATGTGGGGTCACTCCTGAGACCAGCCATATAGTTAAGTAATAATTGGTCAAAGTGGGCATGATTTAGTACAACAAATCCATATCGGCACACATTCAGCCTTTTGCACTTCCCGTGCACTTCCCATTACAGCGAATACCACAGCTCAGACATTGGCCTGTGTCCTCACTTTTTCCCTGAGCCCGTCATCCTTTGAGGCCAACTTTCGTGGGCTCTGCGGTGCGCGGGGTCTGAGTCGCACAGGGGGGCTTGGCCCCATTCATAACTGCTTGCAGTTCTAGTAAAAACAGCTACCGTCAGAGCTTATCTAACGCTGAATTTAATAATGGCGTTTCACTACTAAACCACTGTGAAATTAGCGCACTCATTATTGTTAATACTTTCATGTAGTACAAAACAAACAACATAAAACTTACCATAATTGGTCAGGGACAGTCACCCGCTGTACAAACTAATTTGGATTAGGACATCGGCAAGGCGAAGGCTGCTCTGCCACTGCAGTAGACGACAAGCTAACATCCATGCTACATCCATGCTAGCTGCCTCATTGACCCGTGGCTCAGCCAACATCGCGCAGCTGCACACCTGGTCAACAGGTGAACCAGCAAGTTCAACATCTCCACCTTTGTTCGTCCGACTTGGGCAGAAAATTTCCAGCGTTTTTTTTTTTTGTCCGTTTCTTTGTGACATCCCGTAATGTTCGATCTCAAGTAGCCTAGTTAGCGTGTAGTGACAGTTGCAGCGGTTTGTGGGGTGTTAGGTAAAAAAGACACCTGACCTCAGACCCGCCATGTGTTCGCTTTTAACATATGATGTCGCCATTGCGCTTTCAACTCTGTTACTGATGTATACAAACCTATTTTGAATAAAAAAGTAAATGATGCTTATAGTCGGGGAGCCAAAGTCTCATAAATGGGTTGACCCTGACATGGTCTGCCATACTTTTTATTTGTGTTTTTTCTGTTAAAGGTCCCATATTATGAAAAACTGACTTTTTCTGGTATTTGATGTGTTATTTTGGGTCTATGGTGCTGCCACACGCCTAGAAACTTTGAAAAAAGACCATCCATGCTTTTTTGAGTGAGATACAGATTTCTGACAGTGTCCTCCTGCAGTTTCCAGATGAGCGACTCAAATTTGGCTTTGGTCACCTACGTTGTCGACCGATCATTTGCTTATAACCACACCCTATCCCCTACCTTCTCCGAGATCCGCCATTGTGTTATGAGAGCACCATGTGATGTGATGTGTTTTGCCGTTGAGAACAAGGTAAGGTTAGCGGATAAACGCTAACGTTTCGCTTCTCTGACTTACCTGACTTATGTAACGCATGCCCTAGCGAAATGTCTGCATGTACACATATTTAGCTGTGTTTATTTAGCAATTTTACACAAACTAACCCAGCAGTGTCACATGTACAAGCTAACGCTAATTGCGAGCTTCCAAGCTAACGCTAACCGCGAGCCTCTAGTTTGCGATGAGCACGGTCTCCACATGAACCCAGAGAACCGGTCGATCAAGCAGTAGCCTACATACATACAGCCTCCGCCGGGTCTAAGTTTTCAGGATTTTGTGAAATAATGCATTTGAAAATGTTTTCTAAACTGGAATATGTTAGCATAGGCCAGGGCAAAAGTAGTGTATGTTTGACTGCTACATAGAGTTTAGATTCTCTGCCGAGCCCGAGCCCGAGCCCGACCCCGCCACTCTACTCGACCGGGTCGGGCTGGGCCCTTGATCAAGCATTTGTGTTTTTTTGTTTTTAATAACTCTAAATAATTACCATATTTCCAGCTAGAAAACGCGCATCTCTCTCCTCCCTCCATTTTTGTTTTGCTGGTGGTGTTACACGCGAGCTATCTTCATGGTAAAAACGTGACTTATGACATCACTCCCCGAGACGCAAGAAGAAAGCAAGAAATATATATTTTTACTGAGGAAGATGACAAAAATAATTGTAACGCACAGTGACTTGAATAAATAACTTTAATCTGATAACTGGTTTGGAAATATTAACCCGTTAGATTACTCGTTACTGAATAAAGTGGTCAGATTAGAGTAACATAAGGCGTTGCAGCCTTTAGTGCTTGAATTATACTGTAACATTGCTGTCATGTGTTACTCCTATCCATATCTGGGAATGCTGTGCAGATAAATTAATCTGTGATTACTTATTGAGAACATTTGCCCATTTCTTGCAATTGTTTTCATGTTTGATTGTCTTTTTACTGTCCAAGACTCTACCTGGCTGCACTGCATTACAATGAGAAGGCTGATGGAGGACAAGCCATCACATCATCAGGGGACCCTATTTTCAAACTGAGCTTTCCAAAGTCCAGGAAGGGAGAGTGCAGAGCCAAACCAGTGAAGACAGACACGACATTCCGTAAGTTTTACTTTCTTTTATTTGAACCCCACAAATTAAAATAAACATGGACACACAGGCATCACATAAAATCTGAATTATTTTAAGATGGTTTTCAAAATAAATAATAAGGAGAATGTATAAATAAGAAGTAATTAGGAGAAATAAGAAGAGACACTTTACAACACAGCAGCACAAGGCTTTTTGTTCTACTGCAATTTTCCTGTAAACATTATTTTTTTTTATTGCATTGCAGACTGTGGTGATGCACTGTTGGACCTGATCTTCCATAAGGTTTTCCAGGATCCTCCCCATATGTGAACGAGGTGCTGAAACTCATAATCGCTGAAGACCTCTCAGACCACGCAGACACGCAGCACAACTCTCACTCTCCACCCCAGAGAGCCCCAGCACCAACTTACAAACGTTCTGTAGGCTATATTGGCTGAACACAATTCAATATAAATATAATAGGACGGTCCACCATGCATGATGGTGGCTTAGGAAGCTGCTGTAGTCTTTGTGTAACCTAGAAATAATGAAAGGTAAGTGAGTGACAAAAGATTAGAGAAAAGAGAGACGGAAAAATGACAACCATGTTTTCCCAGTGTTCACACTCAATTGTGGTATTTCCATACAGCAGATATTCTCAGGTTCTGTAGGCATTTGTTCACAATTGGCAAAGGAACACCTGTTTTTAAGCAGAATTTTGATCATTCATTGGAAACTATGATCGCTAATCACGTCGTGTTGTTTCTTTGGTAATATATTTAAAGTTTACAAACCGTTGTTAACTGGTTAAAAAAACAATACTGCTGGTAGAGAGGTGACGGGAGGCAACTGTGGCTTACTGAAAACTGCAGTTGTTGAAAATTGCTGGCAGTAGCTAATTAGATGTTGTCACTGCAAATAAGAGTAGGTTCTCAATCAACTTACCTGGCTACATAAAGGTAAATAAATAATATGGGGTTACGCTTTTCTCTTGTAACGGCTGTTGCTAAATTGCATCTATGTTACTGCAACTGAACAGCAATAAACACCAGCCGAGGCTTGGCTAAGCTTCATGATGTAAACACTCGAGGCAGGAGAAGGGGGCTGTTATCTGTAACAACATGAGGCAGACTGCTGGTAAGCCCGTAAAACTTTCGTTAGTCTGCAGTAAAAGTATAAATTACATAAAAGTAGTGTCGAGGTAACAAACTTAACTACTAACCACTGAGAAACATCAATGTTCATTCTTGACTGCTGACTTTCTTCTGGAGCCTCTTCTAGTTCAGGGTCGGACTCTAGCTCGAACATGTACGGTTCCACCGCAGTCTGCTGTCCGGCAGCCATTTCTCCCAAAAACTCAGCCATTGCCATGGTCACACAATGCTGTCCTCACGTCTTCCGCAAAGCAGGAGGAGGTGGGCGGCACCTTGGGCAGTGCACGCAGTAGCTCATTAGCATTTAAAGGGAAAGGCACTGAAACAGGCAACCTGGAGCAGGGCTGTGAAACTGGTGTTTCAAGAACCCTGCTGTGCTCAATCCTTCAGCTTTTTTCGACCAAAGCATGTTGCCAACATTCCATTTAGACATCAAGGAACCATGTCAAGAAGCAGAAATGACCATAATATGGGACCTTTAACTTTGACCTTGAGAACCAATAATTGGAGGGTCTGCTCTACCGGAAATATCGCGGAAAAAAATGTGGCCATTTTAGTGTATGCACCCTATATTTTTTATCAGAAAAATGTGAAAAATGATTTTTTTTCTCTCAACTCCTCAGTGGGTTGGGTAGGCTGTCAATAAATGCATTCCAGATACACAGAATACGTGCTGACAACATCCACTGAAAAAATAACTCTTAAAACACATTTCTACATGATTTTGCATCAACTTAATGTAAAAAAATTAGGTGTTTTCTCACTTTTTTCCAATAATTTTTTTTATCTTTACTTCATTGGCAATCAATTATTCCTCCAAGTTATGACGTCAGTCAGTATGCCATTCTTTTCACCAAACAGTATACTCATTCCACAGAAAAAAAATATAAAAATCCAACCAGAATCAATGGATCTGTGGAGATTTCACTACTCAGAACCTCAATAGAATTTTAGGCGACTCTCAAAATTCCAAAAGACATATTAGTCTATTTGCCAGCCCCGAAGAGCCCCATTGTGAACCTGTAAATGTTGAGTACACCAAAGTTTTCCGCCACCTGGCCATTTATGATATGGTAGAGGGTAGCAGTCTCTGTGGTGAGTAGGTGAGAGTTTTCCCATAGCACTCTCATACCCTCTTCTTTGTGTCTGTTGGGCTTCATTGTCTTTTCCAACTCTTCAGCATCATCGTACATCTCATCCAATGACTTGGAGAGCAGATGCCGAAACACTGGATCCACACTGCAACCTGCTCAGGGTTGGTGGAGATGCCCTTAATGCCTACTACTCCCTTCCTTTGCTTGATGCATGTCTGCGCCACAAACATCAGCTCAGTGTTAAAACGCACCTAATTTTTTTTTGCATTAAATTGATGCAAAATCATGTAGAAATGTGTTGAGTTATTTTTTCAGTGGATGTTGTCAGCACATGTGTTCTGTGTATCTGGAATGCATTTATTGACAGCCTACCCAACCCACTGAGGAGTTGAGGGAAAAAATCATTTTTCACATTTTTCTGATAAAAAATATAGGGTGCATACACTAAAATGGCCACATTTTTTTTTTGCGGTATTTCCGGCAATGCAGACCCTCCAATTATTGGTTCTTAGGGTCAAAGTTAGCAGAAAAAAAACACAAATAAAAAGTATGGCAGACCATGTCAGGTTCAACCCATTTTATTGTGCTTCTGAGACTTTGGCTCCCCGACTATTAACCTGACGGTGGGAAATTTAAGCCTGGCAGCCCGCTGGGGGAAACCCTGAATAGATTTTTCTCCGTGTATGGGAGTGCAGTCACCAGCATACAGAAAGAATGATAAGGGGCTTAGCACACACATTACTTAATCCAGTTTTCCAATCAGTTTCATGGGTTCGATTGTGTTGAATGCTGAGCTGAAATAAGAGCTGAAATAAGTGTCCTTATCCATTTCCCTGTTTTCTTTCCCGCTGTTCTGAACTAGCACCATTTATTCAATCATGCTGATTAGCAGGTCTTCATAATGTGCAAAAAAAGCCCTTTGTACAGTACAATATGACTGATGTCAGCAAGTGTTTACTCCATACATAAAAAAGTGTTATTTTACATTTACACCAGGTATTTCAAAGATTACAAACATCATTTCCCCTAACCCTATAAGAATATAAATGCCATGTGAATCAAATTTAAAACAATCACATAATATATAATGTGGAATAGGTAAACAAGACATGCCATACAACACTTTTTCTTGGGTTCAGTTCTGGATATTTACAGTTAACTTAAGTTAAGATGTGAACTGAAATCTCTGATTTGTTGTGTTGCTTTCCATTCCCTCAGAGTGGTAATCACATTGCAGAGCACATTTTGGGAGAGCTGGTCTCTGCATTTGCCTTCTGCCGGATGAACTCTGGACGAATCAAAACAACAAGGAGACATCATGTACCAACACATTCCTTACACCATGCCTACCACCACAAAAACAGTGTCAAACTGGAAATGGAATGCGAAAGCAACATCACACATGCTACATTACTGGGGATTCTTGGTCTTTGTATGGAGTTTGTCCAATTGATATTTACTGGCACATAACTATGCATAAAGCTATAAATACATTTTCATAGCACTTTGGAGACCCCGAAAGATCACGATTGGAAGTTTAAATAATACTTTTTAAAAAATAAAATACACCACATAAATGTATACAACAGTGTCAGGGCGCACTCACATTAGGCCATACGTATCCAGGCACGTTTGACCCCTAAAGTCCAGATTTTGGGACTAGTGAGAGCATTCCATACTGTGCTCAAGCATGGTACACTTTCTCGGCCCTGGCACAGTTGGAAGAGTCATGCTTTGGCATGGTATGGTTGCTCGCGCAAGAGCAAAAGCATGGTAGCGCAACATGGATATAAAGTAGAATCATGCGTATTACACCGCCTTGCATAATCAAGAAATCCAGGAATGTGAGAGGGCTGCCTGTGACCAAAACTACACAAAATGGGCACAAAAAAGTCAGCAAAGTGTCATTTTCTCTGTGTTGCTCTCCATTATGTCATGCCCGTGCTATACTGTGACGACGTATGTACAAGAGTTAACCGTGCTCAGGCCCAGTTGCAGCCGGAGCAATATGAGTGCAGGCCAGCAGGGGACTGGGGAGGAGGGACAATCGTACCAGCAAAGAGCAAGAGCAATTGGGCCAAGTGTGAGTGCGCCCTCAATATATCACTAAGCTAGTACAACAGTGTGCCCATACAATCCCTGCGTGTTATTAGTAGAATAGATAGAGTTGGATACTGTCCACATTTGAAACGATACTGGTTCAGGTATCTGGAATTCTGTACTCTCTGTTTAATGAGAAAAATATCATTTCAGTTGTAAATGTAAGTTACCAAATACGACCTGTATTGCTTCAAAGGAGGAAGCTGTTTTTACTCTGTGCACTACTCGACCTGGATAACTGGACTCAAATGTAGAAACTGATGGAATATCAGCACAGCATTAGACTAAATATAAATTACTGAAAAAAGGAGCATTGATAACAACCAGCAGAGAGCAGCAAGATGTTATTGAAGTGTCTAGTTTGCCTGATCCAGAGAAGAAGACGGAAAACTGGTGTTATGTTATTGTCACTACAGCAGTGTTTGCATACTGTAATATTTCCCCATAAACAGAATGCAATTCACATACTATAATATATGAAGGTTTTTGACACACTTAACTACGAGTTTTGGCTAACACTAGTACAAATGACAAGATAATGTCAACCAAGACAATGAAAAAAGCCTATTTATCTCCAACATAAACTTATCCAACTAGTTGATAATATACAGAGATGTCAATGAAGATGTTGATGCCTCATTGTTCATGCAGGAAGCTTCAACTCTTTTTCTGACATAATTTGTACTGAGTTTGGTAACCATCCATCCTTCAGAGGGTCCATATACCACTATGGACACTTAAACATGACTACAAACCACATTGCAGTTTAATGGGCTCACCTGCCAAGTCTGTCCGAGAGATTTCCACCAGGCCCTCATAGAGGCCTTTGATCGGGTTCTCCCCTGCCACCACAACTCCATGAAGCCAGATTAACAGCATTCGGTGACCATGCTCTTTGAAGCTCTTCATATCTAGAGGTTTAATTAAGAATTAGAATACATCTAAGTATCATGTTGAAGTTATTGTGATTTTACAACACAATGAAATTTCTGTTCTAGCTCCTTCATGCTTTACATAACCAACCCCCATTTTGGCCTATCAAACCATGTTTCCTTGCTTTTTCTGCCTGTTTACTCTCAGCTGATAAAAAACGTCAAACCATCAGAAAAACTGTTGACTTAAGTGTGAACAGATGAAGCTGCAGTATCCCTATAGGACTGTTCTGAGTGCACAGCCTGATAAAAGTGTTGATGACTTGGTGATTATAGACAGTAAGATCATTCCCCAACTAGTAGGCCTGGATGGAAGGTGCGATGAGGGATGTATCCAAAGCCAAAAAAGCTGCCTTTTGGTCAGTTGACAAGGGAGCACCGTCGAAGCAAGAGTACAAGCTTGGCATCAAGCAGGCACAGAGAAGAAGTCAGCTGCGACTGGAGAGGGACTGCAAAACCCCCATCATGTGTGAGGCGAAAACATTTTATGGTCGCTTTGATCTTCTCAGCAAATACTCAGCTGTGAGCTCTGCTCCACCTCCAGAGGGCCCACCCACAGTAGTATCCACAGTGGATGTGAGAAGAATCCTGCTGAAAGTCAGGGCTCCTGGTTTCAACCATTTGGTTGTTTATCTGTACCAAAATCATTGTGCCAATAAACATTTTTAGGACATTTAGCAGACCAGGCAAAAAAAAATGCATAAAAATATTTTTTTTACAAACACCGACTGGCTGTATACACAGTTGCCTTTGAAGAAATATTAGCTTATAAACATATTTTATGTAGATATATTGTCAGCGTGTCGCAGGATTTTATGTACATCTTGCACATGTGCATGTCAGTGTGTGTGCATGTTTGAGTCTGAGCCCTGTACTGCTCCAACATTCCTTGCATGGGAACAAGAGAAATTGTGCGGCTTCAAAAAAACAAATTGCACTTTGAATTGAGCTATTCCACCCGACCGCAAATCTGAAGAGTCCCGAACTGATGCTTAATCCGCAGTGTCCCCTCTGGTAACATTTTACTGTGGCAGCCTGTTGAAGGAAAGGAAGAGGGAGTGAGATAGCACCAAGACGTGGGCAGAAGATGCAATTCATGACCAGATTGTCCTATTTCTTCGTCCTGTATCGTAGACATCTGGACGTGTTTCAGTTTTTTGAAAACGCTTCATCTCTCATCCAAGAGGCTTCTTCAGTTCTAGCTAACTGGAGAGGAGTTGGCAGTCTTTTAAACTCTGTGTGGGAGTGTCCTTACAGGGTCGTTAAGGACACGTAAGCTCTGTGTTTCAGAGTCATTAGGGCCAGCAGGCCTTCATGAGGGTTGCTAGGGCTAGGTGAGCTCAGGTGTGAAAGTTGTTAAGTTGTCTGGGGAGGGAACTCAGTACTGCATTGTAGGTTGGTGATAAGTAATGTCACAGGCCACCTCCTCTGTGCAAAGACAGTTGTTCCAGTTTGACATAGATGGATTTGTTTAATCCTGTTTCAAACCATCTGTCTTCTCTGGCCAAGATTTATACATGGTTGTCCTCAAAGGAGTGATTTTTCTCCTTCAGATGTAAGTGGACAGCAGAGTCTTGACGTGAGGAGTTGGCCCTCCTGTGTTGTGCCATTCTTTTTTTTTTTTTTTTTTTTTTACTCATTTTTTGTATTATTTCCTCACATCCACTTATACATGCATAGTATTTCAACACTCTGTAAGACAGTTCATTTTACAAGTGGTCTAAATAGACAAACAATCAGCATAAGTTTGTTTACACAAAATAAGTAAATACAAATTCTGAACATAACATTAACATTCTACTAACATTTACAGTAATCCTAATGAAACTGCTCTGAAGAGCTTCTGGAAGTGACTGTGGGACAGACTGCAGTCTCACATCAGACCCATGAAACATACGGTACTTTACAGTAATTATTCCCGGTTATATACTGAAGGTATCATGAAGGTAAACATAAGGATATTTCACCCAACTTTGACGTGAAATAAAAAGCTTATTTTCCATAAGTAGTCCAATATTCATACACTACTGAACTGAGTACTTCCTAGACTACGTGCACACATAATATGAAGTACTTTTACTGTGTACTTCAATCAAAGAAAACATTTTCAATAAAAAAAAGTGTTCAAATGCAATTTTTTGAGTCTCAAATATTTTTTTGCATTCAAAAACTTTTTTTCTATGATTGAAAACGTTTTTTTTTATTGAAGTGATTTTTTGATTGAAAATATTTGTATTTGTTTGAAGCAACTTTTTTTTGATTGAATTATGAAGACACAAATGTCCCACCCATAATATGTCCCAAACACAAAACAACATTACTTCAATCAAAAAAGTTGCTTCAAACAAAAAAACCTTCACTTCTATCAAAGAAAACATTTTCAATCAAAGAACCCATTTCTAAACTCTAATGGGATGCAATGTAAAGCTCTTATTTTGAAGATAAAGAGAGAGAAGCCGCTGCCTCATCAGAAGTCTGCAGCATTTGTTTTTATCCAAACTTTGCAAACGTGGTCGGGATTTGTAGAAGACATATGTATGGTGCTCACTAGTTTATACTGTTCCTATAAATAAATGCATCTCTGTGCAGAGAGGGATATAGGCTATGAAAAAGTGATCCCAAGTCCCCGCTTTCCCACTAAGCAGAGGGAGAGAGAAATTACACAGAATACAAATTGCTTTAATTAGGGTTCTAACCCCGAAGTGGTAGAACCCTTCTAAGATTGTGCCGGTTTATTATTATTTATTGTCTGCCGCTTGAGCTCAAATTCCCGTGAGCTGGAATGGGCCAGAAACTTGGCCCAATGATTGGAAATGATGTGCATCAACTTTTATTAAAATATGAGCCCTGTCAGCCAGATCGTGGCACTGTAATAAAGGATTTAAAATGCTTTTTTGGGAAGGCCTACTTAGATTTTTTGCTAATTAGCATAATGTGATAAACAGTAAAATGAGTAGAACTTGTCAAAGATTGACTCTATCAACACCAAATTTGGTATACGGCTTCGGGAGACGAAAATACAAATTTCTATTATAAATGAGCCAGATTGGTCAAAAAACATGGCCATCACGGACCACTGTATCTTCGCAATGGGCGGGGCTTAGACATGATTGGTCATAACTCCCACACCCTTTGCCCTATCATCCCGAAACGTGGTGGGTAGGTTCACAACTGTACTGGGAATCTGCCTACCAAAGCTTGTTGAGCTCAACTTATAGGGGGCGATATAAATGCTACACATGCGTATCTCAAAGACTATTGGACGGAATTTTACCAAATTTGGTATGCATGCTCTAGGGACAAGTATTAACTAATATCTTGAGTGCCATGTTGATATGTGAAAGTAGGCGTGGCCTATTCATCATTAACCATCATTGTTTGCGTTTTATTAATTTGTGGCGAGCTGGAAGGACCCAGAGACACGAAACTTGGTATGGTGAGTATAAATGACTTCCAAATGCTGCTCCAAAAATTTAATGCCAATCCCTCAGATGGGGGCGCTATAACATAGGGTGTGAACTTCGAAAGGCTCTCCCCGCCAAGGCATGAGTGCTATTGACTTGAAATTTTTCATACACGTCCTCCTGATAGTCCTCTACAAAAAAGCCTTTGCACCATGAAAGCCGCTATTACAGATTTTTTGCTAATTTGCATAACGTTAAAAACAGTAAAATGAATAGAACTTTTGAAAGATAGACTCTATTAACACCAAATTTGGTATACGGCTTTGAGAGATGAAAAGACACATTTCTACTATAAATGAGCCACACTGGTCAAAAAACATGGCCGCCAGGGACCCATGTATTTTTGCAATGGGCGAGGCCTAGAAATTATTGGCCACAACTCCCACACCCTTTGTCCTATCATCACAAAACTTGGTGGGTAGGCTCAAAACAGGACTGGGAATCTGCCTAACAGAGCATATTGAGCTCAACCTATAGGGGGCGCTATAAATGCCATTAGCATGTAGCTGAAAACCCAATTTGGAGAAATCTGGGGCTTATCATGGGTATGTGTTGCACAGATCTTTGAGGAACACGGCAGCCGATGTCATCAGCTGCGGGGGATTAGGGTCAGGGTGGCCGATTCGGGCCAAAAGGGGTTAGAACCCACGGATTGCCGCTTGCGGCTATATTTGATCAAATGATTTTAAGTTATTATTTCTGAACAATTGGTGCACGAAATTTAGTTTAATGTGTGTCCAATTTTTAAATCCTATATCAAGTTTTAAAGGCAGGAAATCTTTAATATAACTTATTGAACTCAGAATAGAAAGATCTATTGACAACTTAAACATTTGTTGTACCTCTCTCCAAGCCCCCATATGTGATCCTTGACCATTCACCTGAAAAATCTCTAATTGATTTAATCCTCGTAAAAGGGATCACTGATAGAGGTATATTAATACTACAGTTCTTTTCCATATTGAGCCATCTTGTATTCATATCATCTGATAACCATACTGTCATTGCTCTTAATTGTGCCGCTATCCAATAATATTTCAAGTTGGGCAATCAAACCCCCCCTTAGATTTTACTAATTGTAATACTTTATATCTTACCCTGGGCTTTTTGCCCAGCCATACAAATCGTGAGATGAGGCGGTCAATAAGAATAAACATAGATTTAGGAGGAGCAACTGGTAATGTCTGGAAAAGAAAAAAAAATCGTGGGAGTAAGTTCATTCTGATAGTCTCCACTCTGCCTATTAATGTAAGGGGGAGTGTAGCCCAGCGATTTAGATCTTTCTTAATTTTTTCTACTAGATTTACATAATTGACGTGATATAACTTTAATTCATTTAATTCAGGGGGTATATTTATTCCCAAATATCTGATGCCCTCCCTAGGCCATCTAAATAAAAAAGAGGTTTTCAATTGAGGAGAAATCAAATTATTCATAGAGAGTGCTTCCGTTTTTGACATGTTTGTTTTGTACCTAGAGTAAAGTCCAAATGTCTCAAGACATTTCATTAAATTGGGGACACTCTTTGCAGGATCGGAGATGTACACAATTACGTCATCTGCGTATAGCGAAAACTTGTGTTCCTCTCCATTCACTCAATACCACTTATATCTGTACTATCCTTTATTAATTGCGCAAGGGGTTCTATGCTGAGGGCGAACAGGAGGGGTGAAAGGGGGTCTCCTTGCCTACAACCCCTCCCCAACTCAAATTTTTGTGAGAAACACCCATTTGCCCTCACTGATGTCTGTGGGGATGAATATAAGAGCTGAACCCATTTAACAAATCTGTATTTGTGTCTATCTGTGTCTGTATTTGAGTACAGCTTTTTGTAAAAGATAGCAAAAGCATTCGTTATCTCTTGTGGTTTGTAAAGAAAGGGGTTCTCTGGATCACTATTGTTAATTTTTTGTATAACTGTTGATCCTGTCTGTTTTTTAAGTTGAAATGCCAATAATCTACTAGCTTTACTCCCATATTCATAATAATACTGTTATAAAAATCTTAGATCACCCGAAGGTGCATTAGTTGGGGATGGATTTTTATCTAATCTGTTTGACAAGACACAGTTAAAATCACCTCCGATTAAGATGATTCCCTTTGCCTTGTCTATAGTTAATTCACACACCTTTTTAATAAATTTAGGAATATTTTCGTTTGGAGCATAAATATTCAGCATGGAGACATTCATCCCACAGATAGACCCATTCACTAATATAATTCTCCCCTCTTTATCAGTAAATTTTGAATGCATGGTAAATTGTAGTGAGCTATGTAACAGTATGGCTACTTCACATCTCCTACCTGAACTATGGGATGAGTAGTACACATGGCTTGCCCAGGATCTCTTAAGTTTTTTATGCTCGATATCTGACAGGTGGCTTTCCTGTATGAAGGCTATCATACATTTAAAATATTTGAGTTCATTAAGAATTTTTTTTGGGGAGCTATGTAGACCGTTAACATTATAACTAACTACTCTTATACCATCCATTAGTGATTGCATGTCATTTGTAAAACACTTTTTCCTTCAGCTTACACAAAGATTGTAAAGATGAGTAACCTTGAGGTGGATCTTTAATCATAACCCATGATACAAAATAAAATATCAAAACAAACATTTTAACTAAATTCAGTGTGCAGGCTTCCATTATGTTTTCCCATAAATAAATGGGACTTCCTTGCAGTAAAATTAACAAAACCATTACACATGTTTGAACTGAAAAGGAAAATGCATTTTCTGCAAAGAAATAAAGGGTTATCCAGGTCATCCACTTTGGAGCCTGGGCCCTGACTGCATACTGTTTCCTGCAGTCTTGCAGTGAATCTGTGTCTCCCACTACTTTCACAGACCTCCCACGCTTATATCTCCCGCTCAGATCATGAGTATTTACCATTTCTACTCCACCCCTAAAGAAATCGAGTCTATCCTCCCACTTTCACCTTATTCCCATCATCATAATTTTCAACAAAACAGATAGCAAGGCTCACATTCCTTTCCTCCTTTTTCCCCCCTTTTTACAAAAAAATAATTATAAGTCTCATCTCACTTCCATATACAAACAGTTAGCCATCTGCTACCTTTATCAAATAATAAGTGTATCCTTTTTTAAAATAAAACGATAAAAAATAAATAAATGATAACAATACTATTAGGGCTGCACGATTCTGGAAAAAATGTGAATCACGATTTTTTTGCTTAGAATTGAGATCACGATTCTCTGGCACGATTTTTTTCACAAAATGTTTATTGCACTGATGAACTTGAACAAAACAAAAAACAAACATTGTAGCAATGTTTTTTTGTTTTGTTCAAGTTCTATAATTGGATGAGAAATGAAAAAAAGAGTCTCCCGGATGAGAGGGCATCCTTTAATACCTTGTGTTGTACAGTGTTTATTGGGGCCGTATCTTTGGCTAGGTGATATGTGATAGCTGCTGTGATCGGCTTTCTAAAACAGAGGCCTAATATTCCTCCTTCTCCAAAAGCCGCCTCTGTAGGCGTAAATATGTGACGTGACGTGAAGCTCGAAGTTGAGCTGTGAACAGTTATCAACAAATTTGTCTTGTCTTGTCAAAATAAGAGCTTTACATTGCACCCATTGGAGTTCAGAACTGGGTTCTTATCGGGGGGCTTTTAGTTTGAAAGTAGCGACCGATCCTAGCTTGTGACTACAACAACAAGCTAACACAACCACACAGCTAGAGATCCAGGAGACGCTAGCATCTTCCGGATCTCAGCGGCTGTCCAGTTGACCATCTAGCAGGCAAGGTGGAAATAAGTGTACCGTCCGAGACGGCAAATCGGCGGATCAAAACAGACCCCCAGTTTGCTGCCCTCTGTCTAAAACCGCGGAGTGAGCCGCCAAAAGGACGGGCAAATTGGCGGCTTGCTGGCCCGTCTAACAACGGCTTCTCACTCACTCCTTCCAAACACTCAACTACAGGCGGGCTTCCTCCACTGAATCACGTGCTGTAATGACGCTTTACCACAGGTTGAGGGAGGAGGCAGCGGCAGTGCTGCGTTTGGGGGCGCTTAGAAAAAATCCGGGAGGAAAATAGGAACATTTGTTTATGATTCAGCTCGAGATATGAAATGCTTCAGAATCGCCGTGTGTAGGAAGAGATCACGTGTATGTGTGAATCGAGATCGTGATTTTTTAATGAATTTTTGTGCAGCCCTAAATACTATTAACAAATAAATAGCGTGAAGTGGGGTATTATTCTGTTCATACATACAGGTGTCTATGGCCGTCAGATGTCCTCCATTACCACTCTATGCCTCTTCTCTCAGACCAGCAATAAACTGGTTGACTGCGGCCGGTGTATCGAAGGTGTGAGTGCGGTCATCATGGGTCACAAGCAGCTTTGCTGGAAAGATGATCCGGTGTTTATCGAGTCCGTTCTCCCGAAGTTTTTGTCGGACTCCGTAGAAGTCCCGTTGTTGTTTATACACCTCAGCAGATAGATCCGGATGGAATCTGATCTTGTTGTTTCTGTAGATCAGCTGGCCCTTTGCTCTCAAAGTTTTCCACACACGTTCCTTATCTTAATGGTTCAGGAACCTCACAATTAGGGTTCGGGGGGTAGTGGAGTTGCGCGTCGGTCTCGTAATGCGGTGCACTCTCTCCAGTGTGACCGAGGGCTGCAGTCCGAGGGTTTCAGTAAACCACTTCTCCATAAAAGCGCAGGGCTCCATCCCCTCCTCCCTCTCTGGTATTCCCACTATTCTCATATTGTTACGTCAGCTCCTGTTTTCCAAATCCTCTGTTTTGGTTGTCAAATATTTCACTTTTCTCTCCAGCGTGTTAATATTTGATTGGAGATCGCTGGTTGTATCTTCAGCGCTGGAAACCCGCTGTTCAGCCTGTGTGATACGGCTGCTGCACTCAGTTAAGTTAACCTGAATGTCTTTGATGGCTGTTAACACCGCGGCGATCTCTGAGTGGAAGTCCTGTTTAAGAGATTTGATGGCTTTCATGATATCGAGACCAGTAACATTCGTCACCTGTGCGCTATCTGTTTCCATCAGAACGGCGTCTCCCTCATGGTGGGCCTGGTCAGCGCCTATATCATCGCTGGCTTGAAGAGCGGATTTCTTGGGCTTGTCTTTTGTCACTCATTTCGGCATATTTAGCTTTAGATAACTGTGACTCAACTTTGAGAAACTTTTGAGTTCGTATTTGGGTGGTTTTGAAGTTATTATCTTAAGATTTACAAGCGAGCAGGAGAGGCGCTGCGTCTCAGCTTGACGTCATAACCGGAAGTCCGTTGTGCCATTCTTTTATAGAAGGTTGTTATGTTTTCCTGTCTCCCCCTCTCTGTCTGCTCTGGATCTTTTAGAGGTTTTCAGAAAGGTCCAGTTTGGGTAGCCACAGGTTTTAAGTGCTCTCCTGGTGTACTTCTGTTCCTTCTCCTTTGTTGGCACTTATTACCATGACGTGGATAACTGAGAACCTTCGTCAACACAGATAGTCCTAGATTATAAAGGATATTTAGGGTGCAGCCATTATATAGGCAAGATATGTGCTATATCATTTGGAACAACCTGTGTTAGAGCTAACAGCTGACTCACATGAACAAGTCTATCTTTTTGAAAATAATCTCTTTCTCTCTGTATCTCTTTTTTGTTTCAATCAAATTGAAAGGCTTTAATAGTATGAAAGGTTCAAGAAATAATTTTGCCAAAGCATCAAGGTACAATTATGGCAATATATAAAAACAATAACAACATTTTAGGAAGAGATGCTGCTTCCCCTTTTTTGTGAGAAATAAAATAATTGATATTACTCTCATATCTATCTATAACTATCTTAATTATCATGTAGTTGTCATTGATCAGACTTGGCTATGACCCATTGACTACTGAGGTCATCCTGTGGTGTCTAGAACAAGTGCATTGGCGGCTGATCCTTTGAGTTCTGTAGGCTGCGAGGTGGGGCCTCCATGGATTGTACTTGTTCCTGCACATACCATGGATGCTCGACTGGATTGGGAGATGGACACTTAAAGGGCCAGGGTAACACCTTGAGCTCTTTATCACGCTCCTTGGCCCATTCCTGAGCAGTTTTTGCAGTGTGACAGGGTCCTTCTGAGCGGGCCACTGCCATCAGTGAGCGCTATTGCTACTGCCACCATGTTTGAGTGACTGGTCCATTTAAAGTTGCATCCACATCAATGCGAGGAACCGAGGTTTTCCAGCAGAACGCTTGATTGTAATGAAATGATCATTGTTATTTACTTCACTTGTCAATGGTTTTAACATTGTGGCTGATGTATAGACATGATTCTGGTTTTGATTATTCAGTGACCAAGTTCATACAACTGGTTGAGAGAATCTGCCAATGCAGAAGTTGGGAAACACAATATTTTCAATTTATAGAAAACCCATGACATGAATTTATGGAAATCAGCCTGTTGGAGCCACTAATGTGCAAAGGTATCTATTGTGTCTCTTAATAGTGTGTTAAACCATTTTTAAGAGGTCAGCATACTGTAGCTCACCTGTCCACTGTTGCTCTATTGCTCGTATTTGTACATCTGTGAACTTCCAGTGTTGTGCCAGAATCTTCCATTCCCCCCGGCAGAGGTGCTTGGTGGCCAGGCTCCACAGGACAGAGCGAATATGCTGTGTCTCTGGCTGGTGGTCCTGCTTGAAGCTTAGGAGCTTCCCCACCAAATTCTGCTCACTACCCATGTGATTCTGAAGCCAAAAGGGAAGCATTTTTTTAATCGTTTTTTTAAAACATTTAACATCTTGTAGATGTCCAAGCAAATTGCTATTAGTTGCAAATTATATCAAGAAAGGAATCTTGAAGAACCTAATACATGTTTTGGTGGTGACAATCTAAAATCAGATAACTTCTGTAGGCACTGAGCTCAACAAAACTGCCTAGAGGACCTGCTGCTTTCTGCCGCAGCTTTCTGATACTCATTTAAAGCTCTGTTTTTTTTCTTTTTTTCTTCTTTTCATTATGCCCTACCTGAGCAGGGTGCTGCACTCCACTTGATCTTTAATGTAAAACTCTGGAAAAGTCACTTGTTCACCTGTATTGCCATTGGCAGATCACGTACCGTCAATCACAAATCAAAGGCAATGCCTTGGAGCAGTGTCACACATTATACAATTAAATAAAGCAAAGACATTAGTTTCCAAAATAGTGGATAAAAGTAAGTATATGCTATTTTGTGTTTTTGAGTAATTAGTGTGAATGCTAAAGGCATTCACACTATTGTTCTTCTCGGTTGTTCTTCTCGTTTATTATTCTTCTTCTGTACGTTTTTCGGCACCTTTCTACTCCTACAGATTTTGAGCTACAGAAACCATTCAAATATCAAAATGTTCAGCTTTTTAAGGACATTACTGCTATAACATTGGCTTTTCTATCTTTTATACTTTAGGAACTATTCAGCTTTTTCTGCAAAATTTTTCCCATTCATCCTTATGGGGAATTTTTCAAATTTCATTCTGCTACAACTTCAGCATACCTTCAGCTATAGAAACCGTTCAACTATTAAAATGTTCAGCTTTTTAAGCTCCTTCAGCCTTGTACTTTTGTACCGTTTCAGCTTTTTCAGAAGTTCAGGTTTTTCAAAAAAAGTTTTTTACATTGAATTAAATGGGAAAATCTTCAAATCCCCTTCAAAACTCATCGACTTTCAACCTTTTCTTGTCCCTCATACTTTGAGCTAGAGACACCATTCCAACTTTAAAAGAGTCAGAAGAACTTAAACTATTGGACTTGTATTTTCAGTTTTTAAAAATCTTGTAAGGTTTTGGAATAATCAGTTTTAGTTTTAAGGATTTTTAGCCTGTCTTCTGATTTTATAATGGGTGTGTATTGCGTCAGCTAGAGTGCGTGACATCATCGCTAGAGTGGAGAGCATCTGGAAAAACGGGAGAAAAAATTCTCTTTAACTTGATTTTTATCCCAAACCTTTAACACACCTCCACATAGACAATATATGTATTGAAATGTAGGAAATCTTGTTGGCTTTCAGCTGATGGTCTTATTTCAGATGTAGGACTTACAGTTTTGGCTGTTGCAGCCCTGGAGCGACAAGTACTCCAGCAGCTCCCCCATAAGCCGCAATGTTAATTTTGAGCCTAAATTTGTGGAGGAGAGCAGACGGTACCTGTTTTGTCTCTCGCTCCTGTGCCCTCATTGTCCACTCTACAAAAATAAAAACGACATGACCGAGTTCAGCCATGTCTCCTCTCACTCAACATATAGATATTTTGCCGATAACCATTACAGTTTTTTCAAAAGTGGCAGGAGTTTGGGAGGCGTTTTCCCATTCATTCTTATGGGGACATTTTCATCTTTGGCTCTGCTACTGCTCCAGCGTGTGCGGCCAAAGAATGCGTGTGTATCGCGTTTCAGCTGATGGTCTTATTTCAGATGTAGGACTTACAGTTTTGGCTGTTGCAGCCCTGGAGCGACAAGAACTCCAGCAATTCCCCCATAAGCCGCAATGTTAATTTTGAGCCTAAATTTCTGGAGGAGAGCAGACGGTACCTGTTTTGTCTCTCGCTCCTGTGCCCTCTTTGTTCACTCTACAGAAATAAAAACGACATGACTGAGTTCAGCAATGTCTCCTGTTACTCAATATATACATATTTGGGCGATAACAATTACAGTTTTTTCAAAAATCGCAGGGGTTTGGGAGGCGTTTCCCATTAATTCTTATCTGGACATTTTAATCTTTGGCTCTGCTCCTGCTCCAGCATGTATGCAGCCATTTTAAGCTCTTTCTGCCTTTAACTTTTCACCTTTTTAAGCTCTTCCAGCCTTTAACTTTTCACCTTTTCAGTCTTTTTTCACCATTTTAAGCTCTTCCAGCCCTCTTACTCTACAGCTTTTCAGCCTTTTTTCATCTTTTTAACCTCTTCCAGCCTTCTGACTCTACAGCTTATCAGCCTTTTTTCACTTTTTTAGGTTCTTTCAGCCTATAACCTTTCAGCTTTTCTGCCTTTTCAGCTTTTGAAAAATTTCCGAAATCACTTCAGCCTTTAGCATTCACACTTTATTTTCGCAGGAAATGCAATTTTTCTAGTTCTATCTAATGATTAAGTTGCACCAGGTCAGCGACTGCAGGTCCAGATGCGGAAAGGATAAACTCACCTTCCCCCATTTATAAAAACGGTCAGCTTTGATGATCATGTCGACCAAGATTACATGGTTTCCTCTCGCTGCCACCTCAAGACACGTTTTCCCCTGCTGTATATATTACATAGTCAGTAAAACACAGCAAATAGGAAGTACATTACTATGCTCTTCATGATATTATCAGGTAATGTAAATTCAAAATTAGACTAGTAAAAAAGGAATTACACACAAAACAAAGGCATATAACATATCATACAGCATAATACACAAACCACCAAAACATTTTCATATATTCAATACAATACTCATCCTTTATCCTCTTTTATCAGTCTGATAACATGTATACTAAATGTATACTATGTAATTTGTCTTGTCTCCCAAGAAATGGTTCAGGTATGTTGATATAAACTGAGATTATATGGGTTTGCACTTCACCTACTTCACCTTCACCTGCATCTCCAGCTGTGAGGGTGACTACAACACTCCTTTTCAATCATATCATTTTCTGTTTACAAAATTACAAGAATAATTAAAAGAACTTAATAAACCAAAGGTACATAAATGGTGGTGGAATGAAACAAAGTACATTTACTAATGTATCTAAAGCTCCTATTTGTAAGATAGTGGATTTTTGAGTTGTCAAATACTGACACTTTTAGACTGGCAGTCGGGTTGACCACCATCCGAAATTGTCAGTATTTCACGAGTTGGGAATGAGACTCTGAAATCTACTATCTTACATATGGGAGCTTTACCTACCATTTTTAAGTACTTTCACTAAAGTATTCAATTGTTCAGTACTTCTACTTCAATAGATTTGTGAGGCAAATATTGTACTTTTTCCTATATTTATCTGAAAGCTGTAGTTACTAGTTCCTTTACAGATAAAGATTTTATTCAACAAACCTGTGATGACGTCATGAGATGTAATGAAGTGGTACATGCGAATGCATCAGTAATAAGTGTCATAATAAGTGTCATGATGCTACGATATGGAAAAGCAAATTTGCTGCATACTTTACCACTTTTCACTTGTCCATTTATTGCTACTTGAAAACAATAATCTGAATACTTCTCCCACTACTGCACATAAATTAAATATATAACATATCTTTGATCATAGTAAAAAAGCAGCAAAATTAGGAAATAAACAAAATCCGCACATCATGACTTGTGAAAAGCTTGATTCTGTTCTGAGTGAAACTGTGTTCTGTGTGGTACCTTGTTAGTCAGACTGAGGTTAACACCAGAGATCAGCATTATCTCAGCTGTGTCCTGCCAACCATGCTCTGCTGCTATGTACAGGGCAGTCTGTTGTCTCTGTGGAACCGTGTGACAGAAATCTGTTAAGTAATATCATTGCACTATAGGACCATTACCATGTCATTGTGAATTGTGCTGGTTTAGTTAAGTTGATAGTGCGTGCAATGTACAGAGTCGAGTCTGATTGGCAAACCTTTGTCGCTCATCCAATTTTCTTTCATCTTTCAGTGTGTCCTGTCAGTAAAGCCATGAAAGGCCCCAAAAAATTACTTTAAAAAAAAGCATGTAGTATTCTATGCTTTCCTGAAATTAATGTGGGCACAGAGTTCCTGTAGAGCTCGGTACTTTAATGTTCTTTAAGTTTCTGTGATGTGTACCAGTGCAGCTGTAGCTTGTACTCACACTGTCAGTCATGTCCAGGTCACAGTCAGCACTTATAAGCAACCGCACAACCTCTGCATGATTGTTGAATACAGCCAGGTGGAGTGCTGTGTTGTGTTGCTGTTTCAAACACGACAAGGAAGACAATTAAAATGTGAATGATAATAAGAAAGTGAAGTGAAGTAGGGAGCAGCATACAATGCAGTCTGCCACAGTGTCTTATTGTGGAGGTTAAACAGCAACTTTCCTGATTTGCAAAAAGGTTTGCATCACTTTAGTGTTGGTAGTATATGCAACAATGTCAAACTTCTCTCCATTCTGCCTGCGGCATTATGTAAGCTTGCATATAGTCCAATCTCCCTCTTGGATTGAGTGAGGGGCTTCTCACCAAATTTGATTAAACTGTCTGAACTAAGTAGTGCTGATAAAATATAAACACATGTTACTATACTGCCTGTTTCTAACTTAAAATGTTTTCAGGAACAATTTTAGCATCTGTCCATCTGCAGTAGGGAAAAGGTTGAGAACTGAAAGTTAGCGCAGTACTGTTCCAGTATGATGAAAATAGAGGCTGAAAAAAACACCACGTTAATTGTCTATTTCTCTCCTAAAAATGTTTTCATTTACATATTTTAGTTACTGTTTAGCTGTAATACCATATTGTTTGTTTCCTGCTGGCCACTTCACTGTTTCCAACCCAATTCAAATCCATCAGTGGGTGTGTTTATTGGCCCGGTGCAATGCAGTGCATTCTGGTTGATGTAGGTTTGCTACTCTTATGGAAAAAAAAAAAAAGGGAATACCACAACATATTTTAAAATGTCAAAAACGTAAAAAAAAAAAAAAAAAAAAAAGTACCATAAGTATTCATGCATTCTTGCAATTTTTGGATACACCTTCTCAGTGGGAGAGTTTTTTAAATATCATACAACAAGAAACAAGTCATATGGGAGTTGACCTTACTCACATTGTTTACAGCATCTATGTTGATTCCTGCCTCCAGCAGCAAACTGGCCTCTCTGTCAAAGCCATGCTGTGCCACATAATGTAGAGCACTCATATTCTTCTGCAAAAAGAAGGGCAAAGGCTTTATACTCAGTCTCTTTCAGACTGTCAAAAGACTCCAAAAATGTGTTTTCTTTTGTATATTACAAATATTGTGACTGTAAATGAACAAACTGCACATTGCTTTGTCCATTGACATCACAGTGGGACTCCAGAAGCACTTTGACGCATTGATAGTGACCTCCATCAGCTGCCAGATGCAAGGCTGTGAGACCATCCTTAAAACACAACAGGTACATTTCAGTCTGGAAAACTGAGTCAAATTGTCATGTATAATTGACAAATTGTGCGATCAGTCAGCATGTCAGAATTAATGAGAACTGCTCATCAAAGGTTAATCGAGATAGAAGTGACATCTTCAAATTCCTATTTGTCCAACCAACAGGCAGAACCAAAGCTCAGTTTATAATAAATTGAACCAGAGAGAACCAGAAGATCTTTGAGAAGAGGGAACAAGCAAGTATTAAGTATTTTTACTCGTTTAATTATCTAAACGATCGATCACTTCAGATTTACAGAATCAGAAATGACTATCCAAATATATAGTGTATACAGTGTCATCATTTTAATTTTTGGTTAAACTGTTTTCTGAAAAGAGAGTTTGACTGACATTTAATCTTTTTAATCACTGTTCAGTGCAGTTTATAGTTTAACAAGGTATTTCTGAGACAGGCACAACTGAAGCATGTAGATTTTTGAAGTAAAACAGGCTGCCAATTTTTGATTTTTATTTTATTTCGATAATTAAAGACATTTATAAAATGTATAATATAAACTTATACAATTTAATAAGTATGCAGCCAAGTCCAGTCCACTTACTATATTCCTCTCATCGATGTCCACTCCAGTCTCCATGATTTTCTGCAGGACCTCAGTGTGGCCACTCTTCGCTGCTAAATGCATGGCTGTGTTCTCCTTCTGTAGTCCAGACATAACAACACATTATGTTCAGAAGCCCATTCACAGACAACTTCCTCTACATGCAGTGCATCCATCAAAACATGTGAAGAGGGGCTAGCAACTATAATACTAGCTTTACTTGGTCTACACCAAAAAGCAGAAGTGAACTATTTCTATAAACATTGACCTTGCATGCTATGGTGCAGCCACCTCTCTGGGTGTATAGCAATTAGGAATGGACAGGGAGGAATAAGTTGAGATCCAAGGGAAATTAACCAAGCCTTTGTGTTATTCTTTAAAGCCCTTTTGTTCACACATTGTCTACTAGATCGAATGGCCAGAACAGTTTTCTAGATAGACTGGACATTCCCTGTATCTCCTAAGATAAAATTGAACTGGATTAGGAACTGAATTTAGATGATGTTTCCAATGCTATTTAAATTAAACACGAAAGGTGGTAAGGCATCAAGACCCAATGGGCTCCCAATAGAGATCATACATTATGAATGGCCCCATTGTTTGATGTGTACATGAATCCTTCACAACGGGTTGCCTTCCCACTTCAGTACAAAGTGCCCTGATCACTCTAATTTTAAAGCCAGGTAAACTGCCAACCAAATGTGTTTCTTATAGTCTGGACACAATGGATGCATGTGCAGCGCAAATGTGCAAGGCAAAAATTTTAAAGGTTAGAACAGCCACACTGGATCATGTAGTCATGTTTCTGATGCTCCAAGTGAGGCTGTTGCTTCATGAGATTCAGAGTCTTAAAATAGACCTGAAAACAAACTGTAGACAGTCATATAGACATCATACCAGCTTTTCACTATAGATTTAATGTCTGTATCTGTAGAATATGTCATAGACATGAAAAGAATACCCACAACTTGTTGTTGAAGGGTAGTTTCTTTTAGCCACGGTACCCTTAGCAATAACAATTAGATCACACTCTTCAATTCGTGGTATTAAACCAAGGGATTTACAATATTATATTGCTTTGTATGCAGATAATACTATCAAGTTTTTTTTTTATCTCATCTTGTGAAATCAATACCATCCCTCTTAGAGTTGATTACTCAATTTGGCAGTCTGTCTTGTTTCAGAGTTAACAATTTTGATTTGATTTGATCCTGTTAAGAAATGAAGGACAAACATGGCTAATCTGTTCATGAAAAACACTACCTCTGCCTGGTATGAAGTACGTAGATATCTGGGTGATTGCCCTGTGTTATCTTGCTTCTCCTGAATTAAGGACAATGATCATTTCCGCCCAGTTAAAAATGACATGGGTTTCAAAATATGGTTTTATAAGGGCATAGTTACACTGCAAGATCTGTATAAATATAATAATCTAATATTGTTTTATAAGTTGAAGGCAAACTATGATGTGCCACAAAAACATTTCTTCAAGTTTATACAACTTAGAAGTTTTATTCTGGCACGTTTGAAAAAAAAAATCATCTCAACAACCTCCATTGTCCATATAAGAAACATTTGTTGCAAAAACAAACAAACAAGAATGTCTGGTCACTCAATTACATAAAAAGACAAAAAGACAACTCTGCAAGAACGAGACATGAGTGGATACAAGACATAGTTGATGAATGGAGTAAAATACAGTATGTTTGTACACAAACCATCAACACACAGATACAACTGGATACAGAGTCACCCCCTCATGGCAACAGCACTCCCAGATGGAAGTTGGATTCACATGAATGCCAGGGCCCAAGGTTTTCAAGCAGTAAATTGCATTGTAATAAAATGAGCAATGTTACGTACTTCACTTGGCAGTGGTTTTAATGGTGTGGCTGATGTGTATGTGTATTTCACAAAATCTATTTATATAATTATCAATGTCAAAATTATTATTAGGGCCCGAGCAGGTAAACTTGCGAGGTCCCTATTGTTTTTTGAATTACTATTTTTTTGTCCCAAATGATCGCATTTTTCACTGCCTGAAAATGAACATATTAGGCTTGGCTAAAAATGGTAAAATCTATAGTCGTCGTGAATGTCCACTGCTATAATCAAGGAAAGTCCATTTTGGCCTATAACTCTCATAAAGTTTATCGCACATTCACGTAGATATAAGGTTTTTGAATCATTCAAAAACCCTATATCTACGTATTCCCTGAATTGTGTCGAGTCCTGTGTTATAGGCCACGCCCTCTTTTTTTCCTTTTTTTTTTTGCAAATTCGTGAAATGTCGCAAACCTACTTTTTCCAACTCCTCCCAGGCAAGTTCACCGATTTGCACCGAACTTTTGACCCTCCTGACAAAAAGTTGTCAAAAGAATTTTGAGTTTCAAAAGAATACTCAAGTTATTAAATAACAACTTCCTGTAGATTTTGGCCAAAACAGGAAGTGTTGCATGTCTCCACACTGGTGTGTCCGAATGACATGAAACTCAGGTTAGATAGAATAGAATAGAATAGATTCTTTATTAGTGTGCATGCTGACACAGCATTCACACTATTGTTCTTCTGGAGTTTATTATTATTATTATTATTATTATTATTATTATTATTATTATTATTAGTGTGAATGCTGACACAGCATTCACACTATTGTTCTTCTGGAGTTTATTATTATTACTATTATTATTATTATTATTATTCTTCCGTACGTTTTTTGTCCGCTATCTTCTCCTACAAATCTTGACCGATTCAAACCATTCAAATATCAAAATGTTCAGCTTTTTAAGGACATTACTGCTTGTATTTTTCTTTTTTCTAACCATTATACTTTAGGAAATATTCATCTTTTTCTGCAAAATTTTCCCCATTCATCCTTATGGGGATTTTTTCAAATTTCATTCTGCTATAACTTCAGCATACCTTCAGCTATTCAAACCATTCAAACATTCAAATGTTCAGCTCGTTCAGCTCTTTCAACCTTCCGCTTTTCAAATTTTCAACTTTTCAACTTTTTTAATAATTCAGCTTTTTCCAAAAAAAATTTAACATTGATTCAAATGGGAAAAGCTTCAAATCCTCTTCAAAACTCATCGCCTTTCAACCTCATCTTGTACCTCATACGTTGAGCGAGAGACGCCATTCCAACTTTAAACGAGTCAGCGAAAGTTGAACTATTGACACTGTATTCAGTTTTTAAAAATTTAGTACGGTTCTGAAAATATCGCAGTTTTAGTTTTAGGAACTTTTAGCTCCTCTTCTGATTTTATAATGGTTGTGTATTGCGTCGGCTAGAGTGGGTGACATCATCGCCAGAGTGGGGAGCGGCTTTCGGAGATAGGAATGAAAATTGTCTTCAGCTTGATACTGAATCCACATCTTTTACTTGACATAGACAAAAAATGCATAGAAATGTAGGAAATCTTGTTGGCTTTCAGCTGATGGTCTCGTTTCAGATGTACGACTTACGGTTTTGGATTTAGAAGTCCAAGAGCGACATGAAGTTCAAGTATCGTCCCATAAGCCGCAATGTTAACTTTGAGCCTAAATTTCTGTCCGAGAGCAGACGGTACCTGATTTGTCTCTCGCTCCTGTGCCCTCATGTCTCACTCGACAGAAATAAAAACGACATGAGCGCGTTCAGCCATGTCTCCTCTCACTCATCATGTAAATATTTTTGCCATAACCATTACAGTTTTTTCAAAAATCGCAGGGGTTTGGGAGGTGTTTTCCCATTTATTCTAATAGGGATCTCTTCATCTCTGGCTCTCCTACTTCTCCCGCGTGTGTATCTCAAGAGTGCGTGTGTAGTGCCTGAGCTGGAGTGGATGACATCATCTTTCGAGTGGGGAGCAGCTGGAAAATCTGGAGAAAGACTTTTCTTCAGCTGGATTTGGATCCCACATCTTTTACTTTACGTAGACGATGCAGCCATTTTAAGCTCTTTCTGCCTTTAACTTTCCACATTTTCAGTCTTTTTTCACCTTTTTAAGCTCTTTCAACTCTGTTACTCCACAACTTTTCGGCCTTTTCAGTCTTTTTTTTACCTTTTTAAGCTCTTTCTGCCTTTAACTTTCCACCTCTTCAGTCTTTTTTCACCTTAAGCTCTTTCTGCCTTTAACTTTCCACCTCTTCAGTCTTTTTTCACATTTTTAAGCTCTTTCTGTCTTCTTCCTCTACAACTTTTCTGCCTTTTCAGTCTTTGTTCACCTTTTTAAGCTCTTTCTGCATTTCACTTTCCATCTTTTCAGTCTTTTTTCACCTTTTTAAGCTCTGTCTGCCTTTAACTTTCCACCTTTTCAGTCTTTTTTCGCCTTTTTAAGCTCTTTCTGCCTTTAACTTTCCACCTCTTCAGTCTTTTTTCACATTTTTATGCTCTCTCTGTCCTCTTAATCTCCAACTTTTCTGCCTTTTCAGTCTTTTTTCACCTTTTTAAACTCTTTCTGCCTTTAACTTTCCACCTCTTCAGTCTTTTTTCACATTTTTATGCTCTTTCTGTCCTCTTACTCTCCAACTTTGCTGCCTTTTCCATCTTTTTTCACCTTTTTAAGCTCTTTCAACCCTGTTATTCCACAACTGTTGGGCCTCTTCAGTCTTTTTTCACATTTTTATGCTCTTTCTGTCCTCTTACTCTTCAACTTTTCAGCCTTTTTTCACTTTTTTAAGCTCTTTCAACCCTGTTATTCCACAACTGTTTGGCCTTTTCAGTCTTTTTTCACCTTTTTAACCTCTTTCAGCCCTCTTAGTCTACAGCTTTTTAGCCTTTTCAGATATTCATATTTCTGCCTTTTCAACTCCTTCAAACATTCAACTTGATGTTCAGCAATTAAAATGTTCAACTTTTTCAAGTCTTTCAGCCCGCTTCAGCTTTTCTGTCGTTTCATCTTTTAAAAATATTCATCTTTCTGCCTTTTGAGCTTCTTTATACATTCAGATTCATGTTCAGCTACAGAAACTGTCTAGCTATCAACATGTTCAACTTTTTAAACTCTTTCGGCCTTGAACTTTTCAACTTTTTCAGCTTTTCGGCAGTACATTCAGCAGATTTCGCTTCATCCTTCAGCATTCACACTGTATTTTCGCAGGAAATGCAATTTTTCTAGTTATTATTCTTCTTCCGTACGTTTTTTGTCCGCTATCTTCTCCTACAAATCTTGACCGATTCAAACCATTCGAATATCAAAATGTTCAGCTTTTTAAGGACATTACTGCTTGTATTTTTCTCGTTTCTAACTATTATACTTTTGGAAATATTCAGCTTTTTCTGCAAAATTTTCCCCATTCATCCTTATGGGGATTTTTTCAAATTTCATTCTGCTATAACTTCAGCATACGTTCAGCTATTCAAATCGTTCAAATATTAAAATGTTCAGCTCGTTCAGCTCTTTCAACCTTCAGCTTTTCAACTTTTCAACTTTTTCAATAATTCAGCTTTTTCCAAAAAAAATTTAACATTGATTCAAATGGGAAAATCTTCAAATCCTCTTCAAAACTCATCGCCTTTCAACCTCATCTTGTTCCTCATACGTTGAGCGAGAGACGCCATTCAAACGTTAAACGAGTCAGCGAAACTTGAACTATTGACACTGTATTCAGTTTTTAAAAATGTAGTACGGTTTTGAAAATATCGCAGTTTTAGTTTTAGGAACTTTTAGCTCCTCTTCTGATTTTATAATGGGTGTGTGTTGCGTCGGCTAGAGTGGGTGACATCATCGCCAGAGTGGGGAGCGGCTTTCGGAGATAGGAATGAAAATTGTCTTCAGCTTGATACTGAATCCACATCTTTTACTTGACATAGACAAAAAATGCATAGAAATGTAGGAAATCTTGTCGGCTTTCAGCTGATGGTCTCGTTTCAGATGTACGACTTACGGTTTTGGATTTAGAAGTCCAAGAGCGACATGAAGTTCAAGTATCGTCCCATAAGCCGCAATGTTAATTTTGAGCCTAAATTTCTGTCCGAGAGCAGACGGTACCTGATTTGTCTCTCGCTCCTGTGCCCTCATTTCTCACTCGACAGAAATAAAAACGACATGAGCGCGTTCAGCCATGTCTCCTCTCACTCAGCATATAAATATTTTGGCCATAACCATTACAGTTTTTTTAAAAATCGCAAGAGTTTGGGAGGTGTTTTCTCATTCATTCTAATAGGGATCTCTTAATTTCTGGCTGTCCTACTTCTCCCCGCGTGTGTATCTCAAGAGTGCGTGTGTAGTGCCTGAGCTGGAGTGGATGACATCATCTTTCGAGTGGGGAGCAGCTGGAAAATCTGGAGAAAGACTTTTCTTCCGCTGGATTTGGATCCCACATCTTTTACTTTACATAGACGATGCAGCCATTTTAAGCTCTTTCTGCCTTTAACTTTCCACATTTTCAGTCTTTTTTCACCTTTTTAAGCTCTTTCAACTCTGTTACTCCACAACTTTTCGGCCTTTTCAGTCTTTTTTCACCTTTTTAAGCTCTTTCTGCATTTAACTTTCCACCTCTTCAGTCTTTTTTCACCTTTTTAAGCTCTTTCTGCCTTTAACTTTCCACTTCTTCAGTCTTTTTTCACATTTTTAAGCTCTTTCTGTCTTCTTACTCTATAACTTTTCTGCCTTTTCAGTCTTTGTTCACCTTTTTAAACTCTTTCTGCCTTTCACTTTCCATCTTTTCAGTCTTTTTTCACCTTTTTAAGCTCTGTCAGCTTTTAACTTTCCACCTTTTCAGTCTTTTTTCACCTTTTTAAGCTCTTTCTGCCTTTAACTTTCCACCTCTTCGGTCTTTTTTCACATTTTTATGCTCTCTCTGTCCTCTTAATCTCCAACATTTCTGCCTTTTCAGTCTTTTTTCACCTTTTTAAACTCTTTCTGCCTTTAACTTTCCACCTCTTCAGTCTTTTTTCAAATTTTTATGCTCTTTCTGCCTTTAACTTTCCACCTTTTCAGTCTTTTTTCACCTTTTTAAGCCTTTTCAACTCTGTAACTGTACAACTTTTCAGCCTTTTCAGTCTTTTTTCACCTTATTAAGCTTTCTGCCTTTCACTTTCCACCTCTTCAGTCTTTTTTCACATTGTTATGCTCTTTCTGTCCCCTTACTCTCCAACTTTTCTGCCTTTTCAGTCTTTTTTCACCTTTTTAAGCTCTTTCAACCCTGTTATTCCACAACTGTTTGGCCTTTTCAGTCTTTTTTCACCTTTTTAACCTCTTTCAGCCCTCTTAGTCTACAGCTTTTTAGCCTTTTCAGATATTCATCTTTCTGCCTTTTCAACTCCTTCAAACATTCAACTTGATGTTCAGCATTTAAAATGTTCAACTTTTTCAAGACTTTCAGACCGCTCCAGCTTTTCTGTCATTTCATCTTTTAAAAATATTAATCTTTCTACCTTTTGAGCTTCTTTATACATTCAGCTTCATGTTCAGCTACAGAAACTGTTTAGCTATCAACATGTTCAACTTTTTAAACTCTTTCGGCCTTGAACTTTTCAACTTTTTCAGCTTTTCGGCAGTACATTCAGCAGATTTCGCTTCATCCTTCAGCATTCACACTGTATTTTCGCAGGAAATGCAATTTTTCTAGTTGGCATTGTTTTCACAAGATAACAACAAATCACAGATAGCAGCTCTTTATTTGACAAATATAACATAGAGACTGTGAAAGGCGACCCGTAAGCGGCTGGATGATGCCGAAGAAAAGTCGTCGACTACAGTCAGGTTTCCTACTTTTCAGACATTTATTACTTAAGTCTCCATGACAGCAACAGATGAAATGATGATGAGTGTCATAGTTTCAACCAGCAACAAAGACAGATTGTAAATGGCGCCTTATATACTGTGCCACCGTTTAACACCGTTAACTACTGGACTCTAACACTAATGAGGTAAAATCACAATATTATCAAATGGTTATTTTACCAAGTGACAATTTCCCCCTCTACCTTTAGCACGTAATATTCACCACTCCTGTTACTGCTATGCCCCTGCCAATAAACCTAGAAAATATATTTACAATAAATAAACAGAACCACGAACATTTGAACCCTCCCCCACCCCTTCCTATCCATCCACTTGGTCTCTCCCAGAACGTTTATCACAGTGGCCATGCCCCCGAGGGAATCTTGTGGCCGCGCACCCTGGAGCAGACACAGGACCGGACAGGTAAGTGTTAACACCAAAAACTTTGTACATGTACAGCATTCACACTTCTACCACCCGATATTGCACCATACATATTTACCAGTAAACTCTGCACACACTTTACACTGTTATCGTTTCAATTACACACAGTCTCTCGTCGGAGTTCAACTTTGCTCTCCTCTCTTGCAGTCGGAGCCGAATGCCGAGTGCCGCACCTGCCCGAAGACATGCAATCACCTGCGGTCCCAAGGTTTAATAAATAACTCAATAAATATTCAATAAAAAGAGTAATTTAAATATCTGTATGAACTGTGCAAATACGCAATTTGCAAACTGCACTGTGCAAAACTTTGGCAAATAAAGTGCTATCATGACTAAAGTGCAAAGTGCCGTTACTACTGTACCTTTAAGTTATTGTGCAAAAGAACATATTTTAACCCACAAGTAACGAAATGTGCTTCGTTACATGGACAAAAAAGGTTATTACTTCTCCATGAGCCCCCAAGGCTCTGTGCAAAATTTTGGGTGATGACCACTAGGTGGCGCTCTTTAAGATGAAGTATTTTATATCTCAACATCAGTTGGTGGAATTAAGACAAAATTTGGTACAATTATTGCCAATGCCTTCCTGAGGTGACGAAGGTGTTACCAATCAGCCACTAGGTAGCACTCTGGTTACAGTCTAATTATATTCGCCACTGTGCGCATACCATAACAATTATGTAAATGAAATTCATAGGGGTGGTATAGACTTGCCCCTGTAACTCACACACCACAAATAACCAGCAGGTGGCACTATTATTAAGACGAAAGCGTTTTTGCCCAATAACTCCCACATAATATGTCGCACATTTTTAAACTTTATATCTGCATGTTCCCTAAATTGAGTTAAATTCTGTGATGTAGGCCACGCCCACTTTTGCTGTTAATTTACATTCGCAAAATCACGAAAAATTAAAAACGTATTTTTTCGAACTCCTCCCATGCGATTTCACCGATTTGCACCAAACTCTGTATGTAGCATCTGGGAACCCTCCTGACATGGCCCGATGAGGGTCTGTGCTAAATCCGGTGCAAATCGGCCAATATGTGGCGCTCTGATTGCTAAATGACGAAAGAACAGCTTGACTGCCTTCACTTTTGATTGTACACTCAAGCTTTCTCTACCAGAGGGCAGTGCTGCCTTGCTAATGGATACAACCTCTGTTTAAGAGTCTGTAGGGTCACACAGTGTAGTCTTGTAGTTTTGTATTTATTTAATACCAAACACTTTGGAGCTCCACAGAAATTCCTGAAACATTCCTGAAAAAGAACAAAATCCAACAGCAACGATATTTGGTAGCGTGCAAATTACATGGTAACCAGTAACTTCAGCTGAACAATTAATAAATTCTTAACCTGGTCCCACTCATTGCACCAAATAAAGAGCTCAGTTTGTATATATACTTCCCACCTGTGGTTCAAGGTGTTCATGTGATGGATTTATAAAATTCTCTAATCTGTTTTTAAATTGTATTTACACCAGTACTTAGGGGGCCAAGCCCGAGGGGCCGAGGGAACGCGTATGCAAGCAGACGTGTTTCCTAGGACCAGCGGTGCTAGGAACCCTATTGTAATTAGGGAGCCGGGGCTGAGGGAAAGCGTATGCAAGCAGACGCGTTTCCTAGGACCAGCGGAGCTAGGAACCCTATTGTAATTGTAAAGATTTTTAGGGGGCTAAGACCAGGGGGGTGAGGGAAGGCGTATGCAATCATGCACGTTTCTTAGGATCAGCGGTGCTAGGAACCCGATTGTAATTGTAAGTATTTTTAGGGGGCCAAGCCCAGGGGGGAGAGGGAACGCTTATGCAAGCATACGCGTTTCCTAGGACCAGTGGTGCTAGGAACCCTAATGTAATTGTAAAGATTTTTATTTTTATTTTTCTCCGGCTAAAGGTGGTGCTGCAGGCTAAACCGTGCAAGGGAGGGCAGTGCAATTTGGAGGGTTGGTCCAGACTCCTGCCAATATCTCAGACACAAAAAACTACATATATCCGCCTACAGGGGGCGCTATAACATAGGCCAACACATTTTTGCCTATAACTCCCACACCGTATGTCACACATTCAAAAACCTTGTATCCCCAGATTCCCTGAATGGAGCTGAATCACTTTGCGATTGGCCACGCCCACGTGCGCCTAGAAAGTTTTTCACAAAATCACAAAAACTGGAAAACCTACTTTTTCGAACTCCTCCGTGGGATTTTCTCCGATCTGCGTGAAACTTGGCACACTCTTCAGCTGGACCTGATCTTAAGTTATCATAAGAATTTTGCTCGGTCAAAAAATGCACAAATTATTAACAAACACATTTCTGTAGCTAGCTATAAAAATGTAAACTGTTTGATATCTCGGTCAAACTAAATGCTATTTACACCAAATTTAAAATCCTTGGTTGCCATGAGACTGGGAAGGGATGAGCCGAATTTGGCGAAGTTTGTCCACTAGGGGGCGCTAAAATATGGGATCTCTTGAATGGCTACACCGATTTTTACGAAATTTGGTCAGCATGATGTAGGGCCAATCCTGACGCCATATCTTAAAGGTGGTCATGACTGGTCAATGCGGGTGTGGTTTATTACAAGATAAACAACAAACATTAATTTCAGCCAAACTATTATGCTGAGAGCTTTGAAATGTATATGGTACATAGAGAATAGGACACAGTTCTTCCATAACAAAAACTGCACATGTACTCTGTTTGATCTGCATGAAACTTGGCACGTACACTCTTCAGCTGGAGTTGGTCTAAAGTTATCAAAAGAATTTTGCTCGGTCAAAAAATGCGGAACTTATTAACGAACACATTTCTGTAGCTAGCTATAAAAATGGAAACTGTTTGATATCTTGGTCAAACTAAATGCTATTAACACCAAATTTGAGATCCTTGGTTGCCGTGACACTGGGAAGGGATGAGCCGAATTTGGCGAATTCTGGCCACTAGGGGGCGCTAAAAATATGGGAAGTTTATATCTCTTAAACGGCTACACCGATTTTTAGGAAATGTGGTCGTATGATGTAGGGCAAATCCTAAGGCCATATCTTGAAGGTGGTCATGACTGGTCAATGTGGGCGTGGCTTATTACAACAAATCCAAATCGGCACACATTCAGCCTTTTGCACTTCCGGTGAACTTTCCATTACAGCGAATACCACGGCTCAGACATTGGCCTGTGTCCTCACTTTTGCACCAAGCCCGTCATCCTTTGGGGCCAACTTCCGTTCGCTAAATCGCCACATATGCAAAACTACTATTACTACTTTTTCGAACTCCTCCGTGGGATTTTGTCCGATCTGCGTGAAACTTGGCACATATACTCTTCAGCTGGACCTGGTCTGAAGTTATCAAAAGAATTCTACTTGGTCAAAAAATGCAGAAATTATTAACGAACAAATTTCTGTAGCCAGCTATAAAAATGGAAACTGTTTGATATCTTGGTCAAACTAAATGCTATTAACACCAAATTTGAGATCCTTGGTTGCTGTGACACTGGGAGGGGATGAGCCGAATTTGGCGAATTCTGGCCACTGGGGGGGCGCTAAAAAATATGGGAAGTTTATATCTCTAAAACGGCTACACCGATTTTTAGGAAATGTGGTCGTATGATGTAGGGCCAATCCTGAGGCCATATATTGAAGGTGGCCATGACTGGTCAATGTGGGCGTTCCCATTCAGGGAATCTGGGGATACAAGATTTTTGAATGTGTGACATACGGGGTGGGAGTTATAGGCAAAAACATATTTTCCTCTGTTATAGCGCCCCCTGCAGGAGGATATATGTAGTTTTTTGTGTCTGAGATATTCACAGGAGTCTGGACCAACCCTCCAAATTGCACCGCCCTCCCTTGCACGGTTTAGCCTGCAGCACCACTTTTAGCCGTAGAAAAATAAAAATAAAAATCTTTACAATTACAATAGGGTTCCTGGCACCGCTGGTCCTAGGAAATGCGTATGCTTGCATACGCGTTCCCTCGGCCCCTCGGGCTTGGCCCCCTAATAACTCAAAGTCTGGCGTACAGGCCGAGCTAAAAAGGCTAACAAACAGTAACTAAAGGTCACGCACACAAGACAGTCAAACCTCAGAACGAATGCTCAAGGCAGCGACAAACAGGAAGACAAAGGGGCCAACTGCTCACATCAAATCACAGTGCCCTCGAGTGATTCTCTGCTGCTGATTTTTAACAAGTGTGACTGACAATGAGCTGAGGCAGGATTGGGCAGGCGAACTGGAGCAGGGCGACCCAATCACAGCGCAGGAGAGCAGGCAGACCGAGGCAGGCAGATGAATAGGTAGAAGACCAGGCAGGAATCCGAGGCACCAATCAAGAGCAAGGGCTGGCACACGGCATCTGCATACTTAGAACATGATGACAGACACTCTGGGGCAGGGCATAACAGCCAAGGGCTGTGACAGTGTGAAATCAAAAAAACGCGTTCCTATGGGTGGAAAAACCACACCAGCCAATCACAAAATTATTTGGCAAGTCACGTGATTTGGTTGCTGGGGGATAGGGGGAAGATTTGGGAGTGACGGGGCGGAAAAGTGAAAGCAGTTGTGCCGGTCACAGAGGCAGCTACAGAGACAGCAAGTTTTGAGAGTTGAGAGATTAGTGACATTTAGCGTGTTTGGAGTGCATAGTTAGTGTGTTATGTAGTGTTTAGTGTCGTGTGTTTAGTGTGTAGTGGAGTCGTTTTTTTATTTAATAAGTCAAAACAATGAGGAGAAGCTGACTGTGGAGCAGGCTGTGCAGCTCTTCATTCAGCTGAGGAGCCCTGACTCTGAGGCATTGCCTGCATTTAAATGTAAATAGTTACGTATATTTATGTATATATATTACATATTTGTGGTTTCACAGTAAAAAACTTTTTCTTACTCGGATTTTATGTTTTTTGTGATTTTAGGTCAATTGTGTTAATACAATATGTCAAAATGAAAAAATAACTGTACAGTCACACATGTGAGGTTGTGCTGAAAATAATGACACCAAACAAGGCAAGGTAAAGAGTTTTTAAGGTGAAATATAATGGTAAAATCAAAAATAGTCAAAAACGGCCAATTATACCCCAGACCCCAGAGGGGCACTAAGAATTTCCAGATGTGTGTGATGAAAAGTTATCAAAATAATTTTGGCACTCCATTGCTCTCAATTGTTCCTGAAGTCATCCAGAGACTCTGTGCCAAATTTGGTGGAAATTGGCCTATAGGTGGCACCAGGGGCGTAGGAATGAGTTTAAGATTGGGGGGGGACACATATCGGAAACCTGACAGATCTGTTAATCATAGGTGTGATTGGCAAAGGCCAAAAAAGCGGGAAAATATATGGCTCCGCTATGTCTCTCTTTACATTTATTTTGTCCTGTTGTCAACTTCAGCTAAGAAAGAAATGGTTCGCCCCACATGTCCAAAAGAACACAGTGTTTCTCCTGGATTGCTTTGTAGCAGCATTGCTGAGTCAGTAACCCAGAAACACTGGGGGGGTCCGGGGGCATGCACCCCCGTAAGAAAATTTTGAAAAATAACCTTTTAAATGGTGACTACTGGTGAGATTTTTGAAAAAAAAATTCATTTTCAGATTTTAAGAATCAGAATCTGAGACATGAGACAAAATAGTGTAGAAGTTGACATTGCTACTTGAAAATATGTGAACCTCTTGAGCATTAGAGAACTTTTTTACCATTATTTTCTTTATTATTATATATTTTTCATGGAAACAGAATCTGTTTCAGAGGCCAGTGGGTCACATGACATGGAAGCTATTAAGAAAATAATCATAATTTCTGCATATTAATATCTCTCTATAAAAGCAAGGAATCTCTGTCTGTCTGTCTGTGTGTGTGCCTCAAATATCTCTGCGGATCAGGATCAGACTGACCTGAGAGTTTCAACATGGCTGCTGCTTGGTTCAAGGTTGTGCGACTTCGCATTTGTTTGGACTACAATGATACCGTTAATAAATTATTTCATAAATGCTTTACATATTTCACGAGCATTGTCCACCGGAGCCACCACAGTCACGTGCGCACCAGAGCCAATCACTGCAAAGCTCAAGCCACGACACACCTTAAGAAACAAACGGATTTATACCTGCAGCTTCGCGAGCTGGACAGGGATTTTGCAGGCGGTTCGGTCCCGTTCTGTTCTGTGCATCTAAACTGACTGTTGTGGATTAATGAGACTAAAAGAGTCCGGACCGAGTCTGTTCCGGTCTGAGGAGAGCCGGAGACGCGCGGACAACAAAGTGGAATCGAAATCGATGGATGTTCGTGTGTAACATTAGCTAGCCGCTAGCTAACGTTACACACGGCCCACCTCCCGAGGCGATGGACCTGACCCACCGGCACGTCCAAAACTGGACTTGGGGTAAATAATGTCCGCCACGCTTTTTCGCGAACATTGCCGTCACATTTGCTTTGTGTCTGGTGCAGGAAGAAACGGTAAAAACGGGCTTTTGTCACGAAAGTGTCCAAGCAGCAAGTTTGGTTGTTGAGGAACAGGAAATTGTGGGAGGGACGTCGGCGGATGAGTGACAGCAGCAGTGACGTGTTGGAGACAGCGCCAGAGACAGCGAGTTTTGAGAGTTGAGAGATTTGTGACATATAGCATGTTTAGTTTGGAGTGTATAGTTAGTGTGTAATGTAGTGTTTGGTGTAGTGTGTTTCGTTTGAGTGGAGTCGTTTTTTTGTGTTGTGAGTCAAAACGAGGAGACGGCTGAATGTGGAACAGGCAGGAATGAGCTGAGGAGCCTGAGGCATTGCCTGCATTTTAATGTAAATAGATACATATAACTTTGTAAATTTCAAAAACTTATGCCCAAATTTAGCAAACAACAATTTATATTTGCATTATAACTAATGCAATTGG
Organism: Diplodus puntazzo; assembly: GCA_963678695.2. Taxonomy (NCBI): domain Eukaryota; kingdom Metazoa; phylum Chordata; class Actinopteri; order Spariformes; family Sparidae; genus Diplodus; species Diplodus puntazzo. The sequence continues at coordinate 29,780,422 of OZ023155.1, forward strand.
TTCATTAAACTGTTTGTGGTTTTCACAGTAAAAAATCTAACTTTTTCCTACTCTGATTTTATGTTATTTTGTGATTTTAGGTCCATAGTGTTAATATAATTTGTCAAAATGAAAAAATAACTGTACAGTCACACATGTGAGGTTGTGCTGAAAATAATGACACCAAACAAGGCAAGGTAAATAGTTTTTAAGGTGAAATATAATGGTATAATCAAAAGTAGTCAAAAACAGCCAATTGTATCCCTGACGTCCCACCTTCAAACACAACCTCATTTGGCCATCCATGAAAAAGCTACTTAACCTCCCACTTTTCTATAGGATTACATGCTTCCTACGGGCAATGCACTAGTTCCTATAAAATAGAGGAAGCACTAAAATAACAATAGTCTCATTCATCCAGTTTACTAATACAATTTGCTGCTGGTTTAGAGTCACTGGGTCACAAGACATGGAAGATATTGAAAAAACTGCAATTATTTATACTAAGTAATTTAATGACGTCCCTAAATCAGTTTCCAGTGATTCAGCGCGAGGCTCTGGGAGGTGAGCTAACCATCCTCCTGCTGCTGACACTGGGCGAACCTCAGTAAAGTCGCGACTGGACCTGAGTGAATATCCACCAAATATCCAACCTAAAACTAACTTCAGAGGCAAACAACGTTGACAGTGGTGAGCGGTCATTATGTTTATCAATACCCGCAACCTGCCCCGTGACTTCAGTGTCTCTCAGCTGTCTGTCCCTGCTCTGAACACCCTAAAAGGAAAACAGTCACAATGTCACACAATGCGACAAGACTGCAGTTACTACAAGCATCCTAACCCTTTAAGGTGAATAAGGTATAGAAAAATACTAATGGGAAAGCTAGTGCAATATTAAAATCATGTTTGTTAAATTATTGTTTAAATTCAACCATGTTTACTCCTTATCATGTTCAAACCTTCCTCTCATGATCAACAAACTAAAATAACCTCACCCTTCATAATAGCACCTACCTGCAACTCTGCAGTGCTGGCTCTCCCTGCATCACCCTCAGTGGAGATGAATAAGGTATAGAAAAATTCTGACGGGAATGTAAAGAACAAGCGAAAAACACAGACTAACTCCTTTCTAGATGTGGGAGATGTATAACCAGTGTTTCCCCTACCATTCTGTTAGCGGGGCGGCCCGTCCCGCCAACTCGGGCCCCCGCCCCCCTTGAAAAACATGAAAATCTAGGCCCCCCCCCCCCCCCCAGCACACTGTCGGATGCTATTTACATTTTACACTTTTCATTCAAATAAGCTAACGTAGCTGACACAGATGTTTATTTTCATCTATAGCCGTTTTTAGACAGAGCACCAAGCCGCCAATTTGCCCGTCCCTTTGGCGGCTCGGTCCGCGGTTTTAGACAGAGGCCGGCCAATTGGGGGTCTGTTCTGGTCTGCAGATTTTCCACCTCGGAGTGTACACTTATTTCCGCCTCGACTGCTATCTAAAACCGAGGCGGAAATGTGCCGGCCCGTGGGTGAGGTAGGCGGAGGTGTTAATGACCTGCACTGCTGTGCGACCCACAACCGAGGAGTTTTCAAACCAGGAAACAGCTGATCACAGCAGTCAGTCCATCACTTCATCCGCGGACATTAAGATGAACAACTGGACAGCCGCTGAGATCCAGGAGATACTGGCGTCTCCTCGGTCTCTGCAGATGTTTAGTTGTGTTAGCTTGTTGTTGTGTCGGCAAGCAAGGACAGTCGCTACTTTCAAATTAAAAGACCCCGCTAAGAACCCAGTTCTAAACTCCAGTGGGGTGCAATGTAAAGCTCTTATTTTGAAGACAAATTCTACGTCACTGTTCGCAGCCCAACTTCGAGCTTCACGTCACGTCACATGTTTATGCTACCTCAGAGGAGGCTTTTGGAAAAGGAGGAATATTACGCCTTGGTTTTAGAAAGACAGGCCGGCACATTGCCGCCTTTACCTTGGAGCAAATGTGCCGCCTTTTCTATCTAAAAAGGGCTTTTGAGACCTACATTTATCTTCCGAAATGAAGCTATCCAGCCCGTGATTAATCTCCAAAAACCTGCAAGTAAATTAATCGGCTCGTGTTCTTCTACCGGTATGACGGTGAAATTTTGACCGCAGATCACCTCAGCAGACCCGGGCTGGGCTGCTCCGCCGCTCCGCCGCTCCGCTACAGGTGCTGCTGGTCTGGACTTCTCCCAACACGTCGGAGCAAATGTGCAAACAAGCGTTATTTGGATAAACTGGCGGCACAACGGGGAACTAAACAACTACTTTGTCACACGAAAAAGCTTTAAAACCTGAATTTACCGGCGATATAGCGGAATTTAAAACAGAGTTACAGTGGTTTCAAGTTAGCCATAGCGAGGCGAGGTTCGCTTCCGGATACCACCCCGCCAACAAAAAAACCTAGGGGAAACACTGAAAACGCTACACTATTTCCAAGTTACATGGGTCAAGTTAATAGAAAAATCATGTTCTTTTACAACCATTTTAAATACTGTTTTTAGTGTCAAATCAGTTTGTCCATTATATTACTGGAAAGTCCGCCATATTTTCTCGCCAGCTAACGTTGGCTAGTAACGTTAATAGTAACAACGTTTACCTAGCAAGAGTGTACTAATTAGATGTTGAATCACAACATCAGCTTATCATCAACAAGTCTAATAGACTGGGCTGTAACTTCAGAATCATGTGACCCTGTAGGCATTTTTGAGGAAAAGTGGGCAACCAGCATTTTTTGAAAGTTCAAGGTGTCCCAAACAAGAATCTACCGGTTGCCCTTCAAATAAGGCCCCTGATTTTCTATATTTCTTCCTCCAAGTTAACCCCCCTCCCCATGGTAAATTGGATGTTCGATGTATTTTTCTTCCACAAATTCCGCCTAAGTTATTTTCTTTGTTTGAACCCTGTGGTACCTAGGAACACCAGAGACACAAAATACAAATACTGCAATATTGACTTGCCTATGGAGTTTCAGAAAATGTATAACATCACCATATTATTACAATCTGGGGGATTACTATGCGCCTATAACCTGACTAGGGAGTTACTGCAGACAAGAGGCCAACACGCATGCTGACAGCTTTCAATACTTTGTTGGTTTCCATCTACTCTGGTAAAGTAACTAACACTTATTTTTGATTTGATGAATATGTTTATGTAAATCAATGAAGTTATTTGAAATCAATGAATTCCATAAATTAAAGATAGCTAGCTAGATTATCCATAGATTTTAGCTATTTTCTACTTGCTAGCTAGCTATTGTTAATTCTTGGAATTCATTGATTTCATTACCAGGCTATAGCTTACTTATCGCCTACCTAACCCAAGTTCATTCAACTTTATTTATCTTCATTAAATGACCTTTGTGTTTATTGTTTAAAATATAAGTCAATGATGTAATGCTGAAAAGTCCATAGATTTTTAGCTAACTATAACGCAGCTAGCAGGCTATACTCGTGAGCATGTGGCAGTGGTAGTTATTAATAGGTAGTAATAATAACTACTAATTAGTTGTTAGTCCTACTAGTTCCATTCCAGAATTGCTTGACATTTTAAGTCAGGGATGGGCAACTGGCGGCCGCGGGCCGCATGCGGCCCTCCTCCTCACTCAATGCGGCCCACGAGTCAATTTCCAAATATCAATAATTCACAGTGTCGACGGAAGGAACATTATGTAAACAATTTACGTTGATGAGAGAGATAGGGCTACTTCTCCGCCCCGGATCACACTCCCCATACCTCCAGCCTCCATCTTTTCTAATTTGTAGAGAGGCGTTCATGGAGTCTGTTGTATGTCCACACGTGCTCTCCACGGCCTCTTTATTGATAACACCGGAGCACACTACAAGGATGAGCTCCGACTGCCCGTCCACCTGGAGGCTGCATACCTCGATCACGTGCACGGCCAGAGTTTACCCTACACACAGCTCTCCTGTTTCCCTTTCATGGACTCCTCAGCGTGTGTGATCACTTCTTCGAGCCAGCGTTCATCCGCAAAAGGAGCAGCACTGAGTGCGCTGCGTAAACGAAGGCCAGCGTGGCTCAGGAAGCACCTGCTGCAGGAGCTGGAAGACAAACAACTCAGCAAGGTGGAGACACTGCGGGTGGGATGGAGGTGTCACTCACCAAGTGTCTCCACCTTGCTGATTCGTTTGTCTTCCAGCTCCTGCGGCAGGTGCTTTCTGAGCCACTCGTGGCCTTCATTTACGCAGTGCACTCAGTGCTGCTCCTTTTGCGGATGAACGCTGGCTCGAAGGAGTAATCACACGCCGAGGAGTCTGTGAGAGGCGAAAGAGCAGAGCCGTGTGTAGGGTAAACTCTGGCCGTGAACGTGATCGAGGTGTGTGGCGTCCAGGTGTAAGGGCAGTCAGAGTCGGAGCGCATCCGTGTTGAAGCAATTCCCAATTCCTTTGCTGAGCAATGGTCTGGTTGGCTGGAGGGCCTCCAAAAGGTGGCTGAATTCAAAGTGGACCGCTGTATTAAACCCAGGGACTTTGGAGATCTTGTTACAGAACAGCTTCACCACTTTTATGTAAGACTTGAAAAGGATCACAAAGTGCATGTTGCATGGGAAAAGCCAGAGTTGCTCCTCTGAAGCAGACTACAATTCCTCGATTGGAGCTCACGGCTGCAGTTCTTGCTGTTCAAGTGGATAAAATGCTACAGAAAGAGCTGCAACTTAAGCTGGAGAGGTCTGTCTGGACCGACAGCACAACAGTCCTTAAATACATCTGTAATGAAAACAGGAGATTTCATACCTTTGTGGAAAACAGAACCTCTGTTATCAGGGAAGCAGCAGATGTTGATCAGTGGAGATATGTGGGCACTAAGGAAAACCCAGCAGATGAAGCATCAAGAGGAAGGAGAGCTGAGGATTTCCTGAGTGGCAGGAGATGGATAAATGGACCTCAGTTTCTCTATAGGTCAAAGGAGGAATGGCCTAAACTGGATGTGGATCTTGGTGTGATTCCTGCGGATGACCCAGAGGTCAAGATGGACTTAATAGTGAACGCTGTTGTAAAGGACTTGGAAAATGCCACTGACCACCTCATGTGTTATTTTTCATCTTGGACGAAGTTAAAAACATCTGCAGCGTGGTTTCTGAAGGCCAAGGAAAGTCTGATGTTATTGGGACGGAAGAGAAAGGGGTTTTGTGCTTCTGCAGGCCTTGGATAGAACAATCTCCAGATTCAAGAACAGGAAATGGAAAGGAACATTTGTAGCTTTAAGGACACACTCAAAGGACAAAATCTTACTCCTGAAAATCTTGCTAAGGCGGAGCAGTCAATTATTCAATATGTGCAAAAACACAAGTTCAGAAGCGAAATTGCGTCACTGAAGGATGGCTGCAAAAACATTCCCAAAGACAGTCTACTGTACAAACTGGACCCAGTAATGGATGGTGAAATCCTCTGGGTGGGCAGTCAATTGAGTAAAACAGCAATGCCAACAGAATCCAAACATCCAGCCATCTTGTCCAAAGACCTGCACATATCCACGCTAATTCTGCGCCATATCCATCAGCAACTGGGGCATACAGGAAGAAATCACATGCTGTCCAGATTACGGCAGAAGTACTGGATAATTAGTGCAAACTCTGCGGCCAGGACGGTAATATCGGCCTGTGTTGTCAACGCACGAGGAAAGCCTGGTGAACAGAAGATGGCAGACTTGCCTGAGGAGAGAGTGTTGCCTGACAAAGCACCTTTCACTGATGCTGGAGTTGACTATTTTGGCCCTATTGATGTTAAAAGAGGCAGAAGTCATCTTAAAATGTATGGAGTACTTTTCACCTGTTTGACCAGTCGGGTTGTACACTTGGAAGTCGCATAGACACTTGATGCAGACTCCTGTATAAATGCAGCTCAGAGGTTTATCTGTAGACGAGGACCAGTCTCATCTGTCAGGTCTGATAACGGCACAAATTTTGTTGGAGCCAATCGGGAGCTGAAAGAAAGTCTGGCTGATTTAAATCATGGCAAAATTTAAAGAGCTTTGGTCAAGGGTGGCATAAATTGGAGCTTTAACATACCAGCAGCTTCCCATCAGGGTGGTGTTTGGGAGCGTCTGATTCGTTCAGTGAAGAGTGTTCTCACCTCAGTTCTGAAACAGCAAATTCTGGATGATGAAGGGCTCCAAACCATTTTCTGTGAGGTTGAGGCAATTCTAAATGACAGACCAATTGCAAAGGTCTCAGATGACCCGTATGACCTTGAAGCGCTAACACCAAATCACATTCTAATGTTGAAGGGGAAACCAATCATGCCATCAGGACTTTTTGACCAAAGTGATCTATACGCCAGGAAAAGGTGGAAGAAAATACAGTACATGGCTCAACTCTTTTGGAAAAGGTGGACTTCTGAGTACTTACCTATGCTGCAGTAGAGACACAAATGGACAAAGCCAAGAAGAAGCCTCACTCCTGGAGACATTGTCCTTGTTGTGGATGCCAAGAGGATCTTGGACAATGGGGAAAGTTTTGGATGCCAGACCAGATGCAAAGGGCCTGGTTCGCTCGGTGCGCCTTAAAACAAGGACCAGCATTCTGGAGAGGCCTGTGATGAAGCTCTGTCTGTTGCTGGAAGTAGCAGTCTCGCATCATGGACTGATCGTCATCTCTTTCTCTCTTTGTCTATCTCTCTTTCTTTATTAATCTTTCTATCTTCTTTCTTTTTTAATTCATTGTAGGTTCAACTATAACTAGAACTATAGAGGGCTGCTCTGTTCTTAGTTCTTATTGTGGAAATAGCTCCTCTCTTGGTAATGTAATGGTAATTATGATATATGCACAATTAGGGGCCGGAGTGTTGGAGCTATTTGCTTATTTGTTTGTTATTGACAATGTTCGATTAGTATAGTTTTATTTTGATTCAATTCATGACATTATTTTTTATTACTAGTAATTTGAGGTAAATAAACAAATATTATTATTTTGTCTTATTTTGTCCTTTGTTTTTGTTTCTGCTTTGTAAATTGGGTAGCACTGAGCACCAGAGATTATATAGGGATGAATGCAGGTGGAGGACCAGAATGCACCTGGGTGAGCACATGGTTTTTACCAGTGCAAGAGAGGCACGCAGGAAACAGAATTTGTTTGTTTTATTGTTTTGCTTGCTTGTTTTTGGGAAAATAAATCATGAAGAAGAAAATAAGAGCTTTGACTGGACATTATGACTTGCCTGCCTACGATTGACCCCATGGTGCCAAAGTGGTCCTTTTTGATTTTGATAAGTTTTAGTTAAGTTTATTTTTTTACAAATGGCCACTACAATCATTACTATTCATATTTCTAATTAGTTACCATGTTCAGTAAATTTTACAGATTAATTAAAAGGATGAAAAATGTCTACCTGGCATTTGATTATTATTGCATTAGTATTAGTAATAATATCATTACATCTATACAATTGGTGTGGGTTTTTTTACGTAATGCTGGTCCAGAGAATGAATGGAGGTGAATGGGCCTGAGCCGGTTACTACTATTTTAATGCTCACAATAACCTCTCACAAAGAAATAGTATGGGTACATCATACATTTCCTGAATCCTCAAAGTCCATTTAGTATTGAGATTGTTGGCTTTTGGGTCCATGATATCCCTTGATCCCACAGGGATAAAAGAAACTATATAGTTTAGGCGAAAATTGTTGGAAAATGTGTGTAATTTATGGTTTGAAAAGGTCATGTGACCTCTGTGTTTGTCAGAAAGATACAACCATGGGCTTAAATGAAAGGCTAGAAGGTCCCCTTTACAATGATACCGAACAATCATATAGAATATTAACAAATAGGAAATTGATAGCCATTTCTAACTTTGAGCGATTAATCAATAATTATGCTAATTAATCAATAATTATGACTAAACGGTAACTTTTACAGCTGGGCAACCGGCAGAAATGGATTCAGTACTAAAAAATCATACAGAAACAATGCATAAAGTGCTTTTCCTCAAAAATGCCTACCATGTTGTTTTCTAAGGGACTTTTTCAATTTTTGGTCCTGACTATAACGTTAGACAGGAAATATCATTATCCTCCTGGACAAAATTATTACCAACTCACATTTCCTTTCTTTCTTTTCTTCCCCACGAGAAAGAAATCACTTAAACTGAGCTGCTGCTGTCTTTTCATCTTAACTTTTGACCTGTGGCCGGCTGCAGACTCTGCTTCCCAAACAGTCTGAGCTGTTAAGGGGGCTGGGCGGTGACAAGACGCTGTGTTGCACTTTCAAAATAAAAGCAAGTGAGTTAAAGATTTCAAAATAAAATATTTTTCTCCTCCGCGGTATAATTTTGGGTGGGACAAATGCGCCTGTCTCCAATATTGGAGGGGACACGTCCCCCCCCCCCCCCCCCCCCCGGTTCCTACGCCCTTGGGTGGCACTATAACGGATATAAATGCGTTTTTGCCTTAAACTTCCAGATTTTAAAGAACAGTGGGCGTGATTTAGTACAACAAATCCAAATCGGCACACATTCAGCTTTCTGCACTTCCAGTGCACTTCCCATTACAGCGAATACCTTGGCTCAGACGTTGGCCTGTGTCCTCACTTTTGCCCCAATCCCGTCATCCTTCGGGGCCAACTTCCGTGGGCTCTAGGGTGCGCGGGGTCCGAGTCACGTTGGGGGGGCTTGGCCCCCGTTCATAACTGCTTGCACTTCTAGTTATACATATTACAGTATTTACTCTAAGCCAGCTTCTGGATGTAGGAGTAGCAGCAGCTGTTTTTTTTACCTTGCCCAGTACACACAGGATATAAAGTCAGAGCATATCCTGCTTTGCACTGTTTGTTTGTTTAACTCAAACGGAGGGATATGGTGTTGTTAATGGTAGCCAAAACTGAAGAGTAACATCTTTGCGGTTTTATCTGCTTGCACAGTTTTTTGACTAACTTGTTATTCATTTATTATTTTTTTTTACATAATTTAACTACATACTTTTTTTGTTCTGACCGCTGCCCATTGTTTGCTTGGGTACAATATTTGTGTGTGTGTGTGTGTTACTACCTTGTCCTTCGAACTATGTGTGCAACCCATTCCAATCAGAAACTCCACCACTTCAGATTGCCCATGTTCTGCAGCCAGGTGAAGTGCTGTCTTCCCTGACTGGTCAGAGAGACAGCAGGTTACACACAGTACAGTACAGGAAATGTGTATTTGCAAATTACATTGATGAGAGCCAATACATGATTGTCATAGCAAGACACATATTCTTATATATCTAACTATAAAGCAAGGAATCTCTCTCTCTCAGTCTGTCTCTCTTTCCTTTGCATATTTTGCAAACTGTTCTTTCAATCTACTTCACACTTGGCAGGTTTGTTGCTGAGGACCTGTTGCTGAAGTGCAGTGTTAAATTTGATGAAATTTTGCCAGCAACATATTCAATATTAATATATTTTTAATAAACAGCAAACACTCCTCTGTACAGCATCAGGGGCATGGCTTCAGGGCTCCAGTCTCATGGCTCTGCATGGGCTCATATGTAGTCATGTTTGACATGCTTTAGTAACAAGTTTCAGTGAGAAAAAATAATCAAAAGCAGAAGACTAAACCACTATGGGTGGTCAACACAGGTTTTCTATTCTTCAGTAAGAACTGGAGTTGATATTTTAGACTTAAAGTGAAACTCTCGCCAAAATGCAACCTAGGCTTTATTTGTGAACGTATGAGTCAAACCTTCGGGTAAATACATAATTACGATGAAAGAGGCACTTTTAAGATTTACCGTAGTTTCGTTTTCGGGCAGGTTAATTTTGAACAGGAGTGCTAGGGGCACTGATACGATGGCATAAAAATCGCTATTTTTAGAACACTAAGAAGGCTCGACACAACATGAAACTTTGCTCGTAGCATCACCAGGGTCTCTACTCATGAACACGAGCATTGAGAACATTGTTTGTGTACACAGAGTTTATGAAAAAGAAGGTTGTTGAACTACTCATGTTAGCTGCTGCATCTCTGGCGCGTGGCCGTCATGGCAGGCAAAAAGTGTTGATCCAAAAGTGCGACCATCAGGAAGGAGAGTAATGGTGGGACGCTCCTCAGGCTTAGTCCCATATGAATGCACAGATAATTCATTGTATTGTCGTTAGTGAAAAGCGACATTGACGTCCACATTGAAAAAGGAGCCTCATATTACAAACAATACTACAATCAGCAGCTGTAAAAGTCACGTGACATCTCGTGTGGATAGTTGTTGCCGGAAGCCAGTATGCTACCGGTGACCTGAGAGACACAATTATGCATTTACCCGAAGGTTTGACTCATATACATTCACAAACAAAGCCTTGGTTGCATTTTGGCGAGAGTTTCACTTTAAACTCAGACAACTTTATTAATCCTTTTGGGAGGTGGCCAAAGTACCCGACACGTATAAAGATATAAAATAAATATAATATTCTATACATAGACATATATATATATAATAAATACTTTAAAGACGTTGGCCTTAAGGGCTAAAACGTTTACCATTGATTGGCAGTTGAATCAGCTGCTCTGGGATGCCTCTCTCACTGGTTGTTGTGGTCTAGTGTAAAAAGTACCAATGTAATCAACATTTCAAATCTTAGGTGCCAGGGTGCCCCAGGGTGCACACTCTACCAACTGAGCTCTACCAACTGAGCTCAGTTGGTAGAGTGTGCATCCCATGTACAGGGCTGTCTCCTCACCACAGCGTTCCAGGGTTTTAATCTGACCAGTGGTCCTGCATGTTATCCCCACTCTGTCTCATCCCGCTCCTGTAATTTCTCTAAGACGTCCTCTAATACAAAGCCCCTGTGTTGAACGGCAAGTTTTGTACCAGCACTGCACTAAAAAACAGTCTGTAAGTATTAGTCTGTAAATCATAAATAGTGTAAAGGAAGGAGTAACCTTGTCAACTCTGTCGAGACAGATGTCTTCCAGGTCCTCCATAATGAACTCCAATATGCTTATGTGGCCCCTCTGAGCAGCACAATGCAGCATACTCAGACCATCCTACAAACACAGACACAGACACACAGACACACACACACACACACACACACACACACACACACACACACACAGATGACAAGAAAATTACTTTACATGATAATAAATGACTGTGATTATGAAATTAAGCAGCTCTTACTTTGTTTTCACAGTTGAGCTTTGCTCCACAGGACACCAGGATCTGCAGGATTTTTAAGTGACCAAACCAGGATGCCAGAAGCAGAGCATTCATGCCAAACTGTTGAGAAACATTGTTTTATGACAGGGAAGCTCTAATAGTACCAGTATAGAAAGTAGCCTACTGTGTGATTTATTTTTTTTGTTTGTTTTTTATGTTAGAAAGTTTTCTTACTGACTAAAGTGAAAAAAGTGGCAGTGGGCTCAGTGCCAGTCTCACCTCATTCACTCAGTGTAAACTAATATCTTTGGTTTGCACTCGTTTATACTTGCTTTTAACTCTTTGCTACAGCGTCTTCTTCGGATGCCAAAATAATTTTTATCTTGGCCTTGTGTTTTGGATGTAAAAGATGAAGAAAGCATTACTGTGTAACGTTACTACAGCAAATATATAGACTTTCGGCAACTTTTCGAAATGATCAATATTATGTTTTGTGATATAACATGCGAGCGTCTTACAATTTTTATGGCAGGAAATAATTGCATTCAGTGGTAAATCTTGTGTACATACAGTGTCCCTCTCATCTACATCAGTGTCGTGGACCAGTAGGAGACGTAAGGCCTGCTCATTCCCCGCACCTGCTGCCCAGTGCAGTGATTTACGGTCTACCTGTACAGAGAGAGACGGAGAAGGGAGACATATATGACTGGGTGCTCCTCAAAGTGCTTGCACAGCTGAATTAGACCAACATCCTCAAATATATAGTTAGTCCATGAGCCAGACCACCATTCGCAATCGAAAGGGTGGGCAAATTCTTGTTGCTATTTTATTATTCCTATATATGTCCAGATTATTCATTGGTATGATAACCTTTGCAGAAGAGTAGCTTAACAATATTTATCATGCATTCACTATTTTGACCATAAAAATGTCATACACCAATAGTGGCCATTCTCTGATGTTGCACATTTCATAATTTGTGTGCCACTATTGATGATTTAGATCACCTTTGTAATTGCAGAAAGGCCCTGCAGATAATATTTGTTTACGCCACTAGTTGGCGCCAATTCCTCTGGGTGAATGAGCGAGCAAGGGGGAAAATCGGCTTTAATGCTGCTGTTAGCAGGAAGTAGCAGAGGACTTTTGTGAATCACATATACAGGTAACATTTTTAATGGTTTATATACACATCCAAGGTTAAGGCTAAGATGTAGTGAGTAAAGATGACATTAACATTATAGCTCTGCTGCTGACTTAACAAAATAATATAACCGACATCAAAAATCAACATTTGTTATTGTTTCAAATCAACTCAGGGGGCAAACAGACTGATTATGAGCAGAATCAAGTCAATGTTGGCAAACTATAATAAACTCTAATCTGCAAAACATTTCATTATCTGACGTATTTGTATGTTTTGCCTGATAATTTTGCAGATAATTATCTGTACTGATTCCTACTGAAATAGCTGCATGAGAAATGGCTGCTCAAACCAGCAGGAATCTGACCAAAAATTTTGAGGAATGTGCCATCCACTGTACTAATGACACCTCCAAGCTGGTGTCACCCAGAGATCTGGACTTCTGGAAGACATTGGTCAAGTCGGCGGAGATCAGAAATCATGTAGGTCTCATGGACCTAGCCAGAAGAACACCAGATGGGGAGTGGCCCCAGGTTTTGTATCACAGAAAATGCAGGAGTGTCTTCACCATGAAGAAACTGTTGGATGCTCAGGTCCCAGAGGTGCAAGGTGAGGGGAGTTCAGCCAGAGCAGCACGAGCTACACCAACCAGCTCAAGAGTTCTTGAGGAGAAATGTATATTCTGTGACAAAGCCAGCAAGTACATCAAAAGTCAGAAGACCCGTGAGAACCTGATAAAGTGCTGTGAGTTCCGAGCAGACAGTAAGATACAAGATCAAGAAGCTTGATGAGAGACTGTTGGCGATCATCAGCATGGAGCTTGTTGCAGCAGAAGGACACTACCATAGATCATGCTATAATGGACCTATGACCTATTCATGAAGCTGCAAGCATTCACATGCAAACTGTACACAGCATCCACGAAAACAGAGGACATCAACACAGCCCGCCACCAGCTTGAATCTAGCCAACTTCCACCATGTGAGGACAGCCTCTTCATGCATGCTATGTGTGCCAACTACCAGGCTGGCATCTGGAGAGCCAGTCTTCAGCTACAGCCACAAGTCCCAAGTCCACTTGAGCATGGCTGGGCCAGAAATGACGATGGTCAGCTCACTGTAGAATGGATGCGGGGATCTCCAGTCCCTGAGGCAGTGCTGCAACTGCTGTTCTGCAACTGCAGCCGTAGATGCAAACTCCCAGAATGTCAGTGCATGAGCAGTGGACTGAAATGTACAAACCTCTGCAAATTGCAGACATGTGACAATCAACCCGAAGAGGATGATCATGACATGATCACAGTTGCAGACCTGACTGACTCTGATACTGAGGACTGTAACACTTGAAATACTGTACTGGCAGTATGCTCCACATTATTTGTGACAGAAGGAGCAAGCTCTTTAGTTCATTTTAATTGTGTAAAACATATTTTGTTCTTGTTGTTTGTTCTTGTCATTGCATGAAAAGTAAAACACTCTAAACACGTATTTCATGTGTATGTTCTCATTTTTATCACATTTTCATTCACATATTCCTGAGGTGAGTCTATTATTATTACAGTAGGGTCTTGATAAAAGGGAAAAACATCCTTGAAGTGATTTAGGCACCCTGAGTGGTCAAAAAACAGCATAATACTGAACAAGCACTATACACAGTTTTCAAGTTTCCACTCTACCGGTCCACCTATTCAACGCATGAAAACCACCACTAAGCTACCTGTTTGCAATGGTTATCATGCCAAACTGTTCACTAGAGATGTCTACACTCTAAAAACGTATTTCATGTGTATGTTCTCATTTATATCACATTTTCATTCACATATTCCTGAGGTGAGTCTATTATTATTACAGTAGGGTCTTGATAAAAGGGAAAAACATCCTTGAAGTGATTTAGGCACCCTGAGTGGTCAACAAACAGCATAATACTGAACAAGCACTATACACAGTTTTCAAGTTTCCACTCTACCGGTCCACCTATTCAACGCATGAAAACCACCACTAAGCTACCTGTTTGCAATGGTTATCATGCCAAACTGTTCACTAGAAATTTCTACCAAGTCAAAAAAACAAACTAAAAATTGCCCACCTGTTCGATTGCGGGAGGCCAATTTTGGGTACTTGGCTCATGGATTAAGTGTTTACCTGTTCCATAAAACTTCAGCCTTCAGTTTATAGTTGACCCTTTCAACAGCTGACATTTTGCTGACATCACAGGTGGAGCCAATTACATGACTAATGGCTTAGTTCCTTAGTTCGTTGGTTAAGTTTCGCAAAAAGCCATATCAGCAACTGCACATGCATAGTACTAAATGGCCTGAAATTGGCTTATCTTAATGTGCCATTATTTATGTCATGTGTTTGTCTGGAATTACATGTTAATATATCACTTCATAAAGTCAAACTCTCCTTTTACAGAGTACGACATCAAGAGAGCTTCACAAATATATATGTAAAAATGTCCAATAAGATGCATCTCTTACTTTCTGCTAGTGTCTATTGTGTAATAGCCAATGTGTTAGTGCATAAAGTGTTTCTCAAAGTAAATTCAGTATACATATAGGACTCTGGTTTCATAATTCTATAAGTGATCAGAGCTAATTCTCTGATCACTTTTAGAATTATAATTATCGCCCCTCACGCACTCTCAGGGGTCATACTGCACAATCTGGTGGCAGAGGACGACCCCCAGAGTTTTTTAGACATGTTCGAGTCGACGGCGGTGGCATTCGGCTGGCCGGCGGCAGAGTGGGCCTTGCGGCTGCTCCCCTTACTATCAGCATAAAGTGCTTGAGCAGTTCGTTGAGGGGCTCCTGATGGGGACGTCAGAGTGGGTGTGGTGCCACCGACCACCAGACCTGGCGGCCGCAGTCGCCCTCATGGAGGATTGCCTTGCAGTCCGCGACAAAGGGCCGGCAGCTGGAGGGTCAGCCTCCAGCTCCCGACTGCCCGACTCCGGCGGCCCGCAGGAGAGCCCTGCCACTGCCCGCAGCCCCTGGTCCACACCACACGTCCACTTGGCCCTTCTCTGCTACCCACTCTAATCCACCCTATGCATTATCTCCATCCCGGGCTCCAGCCACTACAGGCGCTGCTCTAGACCCACAGAGGGTTCCTCAAGCACGAGAAAATCTCTGGTATAAATAGATCATGCTCAGTATAGCCTAATTATAGACTCTTAAATTTTAGCTTGAATTGATTTATTTAATGAAAGTATGCTAGATTAATTACTGTGTATGTCACTAGCAATGGCCAATGTTATGTAAAAAAGATACATAATTTGGGGGCGGCTGTAGCTCAGTGGGTAGAGCTAGTGGACCAGTGATCGGAAGGTCACTGGTTCGAATCCCCAGCTCCCCTGGGCGGGACTGAGCTACATGCCGAAGTATCCTTGAGCAAGATACTGAACCCCCGAATCGCTCCTGATGTGCAGTTTGCACCCTGTGGGGCAGCCACTGCCATCAGTAAGGGTCCTGCAATGAGCTGGCGACTCGTTCAGGGTGAACCCTGGCCTACGCCCATGAGTAGAACTGGATTTGGCCCCAGTAAGCCCCGCAACCCCTCAGGGGGATAAAAAGCGGCAACATCCCGCAACCCTCACGGAAAAGCGGAAAAAGAAAACGAACAAAAAAAAAACCGATACATTATTTATTCATTTATTTATATTTTTTCTCTCCTGGGAACAAGTTAAAGATAAAACGCCAGTTGTTAAGAAGTTGAAATTTGAACGAAATATTTTGAGATAAATAAGATATTAAAATGAATAAATAATTTCTGTTTAAAATGTGTGACTTTGAAATATAATTTCATGGGTTCTAAATGTTGAAGAGTAATTCTTACTACGTGTGAGAGTTCATGACCTTTAAAAGTTTTTACACTTCTGGGTGGACCGGAGCGTGAGGAAGAAGAAGCCGAGAGTTAATGGCGTGAAGCAGCTAACAGTGGACTGTGTGTGTCGTCATTGTCAACGGACTGTGAACTGTTGTCGGACGACGTGCTATGAGTGTGTCAGTTGGACTCTCCATCGCAGTCGAAGTGTTTGTGTTTTACACGAAGCAAGTTTGGCTAAGCTAGCAGGACCTAGCTAGCAGGAGCTAGGCTAGCGGCACGGTCAATGTCGAGAGGAGGCCTGCGCTGACGGGATGAGCTTTGCCAGGTCGCCATGGAGAGTGTCGCTGGCGGAGGCTGCTTTGCAGCCGCAGAGGGGCACGGAGGTTTACCGCTGTGAGCATTTTGTTTTCACAGACTAACCTTGCCTCATAATGAGGCCGTGACCTCCTATTTGCTCGGAGCTATGTCTGCAAGTCCAGATTTACATGATGCTGATAATGACGCCATTGTGTGTAAGTAACTTTTACTGTTTTCTCCTTCCTTGTTTAATTTTACTGTGACTTATGTTTTTTTTTATTCATACCACTCTCATTTAATTGTTTTCCAGCTGCCTGTAAAGGCAGGAACACACCGGCCCGTCCGTTGGACGTCTGAAGCGTTTGGAGAGACTTAGACGAGGTCGGGAACATTTCTGTTCGGTGTGTTCAGCTGCGTCAGAAGCTTTCGGAGCTGTTCGGACGTTGTCTGCTCCCACTCAGCATGCGAAGAGAGAGGTTGGCTGTCGGACGTCTGAGCCATTGGATATTCTGATTGGCGGTGTGCTAGCAAATCAGCGCGGTGTGTGGGAGGGGTGGAATACTGTGTGCACATTGGTTTTCCACGCACTCCGTTCCGTCATTTCTTGTTTTCATGTTTTGGAGTACTGACATGAAACTAGCTGTTATTATGTCCGTTCAGGACAAATTAATCTGTGTTCGTTTGGTAATGCCTCGCTGCATGTTTAGTATGCAGCTGTTTTTATCTGAAATAGTTAAGTTTTGTTTTGATCTAAAGTAAAAGACTTGCGTGCATAAGCCTTCCTGTTACAGCTCACAACACAAGCGCCACCCGCTTATTGCATCTCGCGCAAGCGCAGAACATACACGCTACTGTGGAGCTGGCAGCACGTCGCAGACAGTACGCAGGAGCTTCCGGTACAAACAACCAGATCTTACATCGCAGGCGGAAGCTGTGAAGAGTTCAGCTCGGAGTCAATCGAGAAGAAAGACGGTAAGACTTATTAGATTAGATTTGTTTTTGGTCAGTGTGACTATTTTTCAGGGGCATTAATAGATGTGGTGTGTCCATACCCAGTGCATCGCGCAGTACTGATTGTCTTTAATTGTTTTTACAGCTGCTGGAAGCAAGACACAGTGTGCTAGCTGAGGATGAGGTGGACCTTTGGAAGTGCGCCACCATAGACCTGATGTCTGATAAGGAAGACGGCGGGGTGTCTGGTTGGATTGTGTGACTTCCGTCCTTTCGCAGCCAGGAGCTCACCGAGCTCTGTGCCACGCTGCAGTCAAGATTAGAGGCAATTCCGAAGTACAGGGCAACGCACCACAGACGTCTGCAAAATGGACCGAATTCAGACAGAATGCCGCCAGTTACCTACAGCTCCGAGGCGGCAAACAGACACTTCACGGTGCTGTAAGATTATGGGCTTCTCGTGAGTTTCCCGTTTTTGTGTGGGCAGATCTCTTTTGCATTGTATGTAGTTGTGTGTTTGCGTTTGTGCTAATAAAGCTCTTTTTTTGAATAAACAGCATGTTCAGCATGTGCATTTATATATATATATATATATATATATATATATATATATATATATATATATATATATATATATATTAGGGCTGTCAAACGATTAATTTTTCTAATCGCGATTAATCGCATTTTGTCCATAGTTGATCGAAAATTAATCGCAATTTTTTTGGCACATTTTTTTCTGTTCTAAATGTACCTTAATGTATTTTTTTCATGTTCTTAATACTTTTGACAACATAAGAAAGGTAAAATATGCTTGCATTATGAAAATGTTTATTCAACACTTCAAATCATGCAGGAAAATAAATCCAGGGTTGTCTGCTTTTGGCGAGGGGGGGCGTCGGGCTCTCTGTATCTGCCCCTCTGACACTGCACGTTTCTCTTCTTCGCCTTTTTCACGCAGTGTGCTGCTTTCTGTCAGTCAGTATCACACTGATGATCGCCATGGCTCCGGTGCAGCAAAACAATAAAAAGTACGACTTGAATTTCAAACCTTCTGTCGTGATATATTCAGAGGAAAACTCGGGAGATGCAGCCGCTAGACGTTTCTCTGTTGACCCCAAGAGAGTGAGAGAAATTGAGCTTCAGCGTCTGTCCGAGGAGGACAGCAGCAGGGCCAGGCTGCCTGCCGGAGGGAGGAAGAAGGCTAGCGAGGAGCTGGAGATAAACATGCGGGGATGAGTTATCAGCAAACGGGCACGCCATGAGAGAGTGTCCCGCAAAATGATCAGGGCGATGGCGAAACAAATGTCCGCCACCGTGAGTGACAGCAGAGATGAAGAGTTTGCAGCGAGTGCTACAGGATACACACACATATATATATATATATATATATATATATATATATATATATATACATATATATATATATATATATACACACATATATATATAAATATTCACATATATATATATATACACACATATATATATATATACATATAGATATATATTTATATATATACACATATATATACACATATACATATATACACATATAAATACACATATATATATATACACACACATACACATATACATACACATATATACATGTATATATAATATATATATAATATATATATATATATATGATGTGTGTATGTGTGTATATATATATATATTACATATGTGTTTATATGTATATATGTATATATATGTATATATGTATATGTGTATATATATGTGTATATATGTATATATGTATATATATGTGTATATGTATATATGTATATATATACATATATATGTATATATGTATATATACACATATATGTATATATATGTGTATATATGTGTATATATGTGCATATGTATATGTGTATATGTATATATGTATATATATGTATATATGTATATATGTATGTATATATGTATATATGTATATATGTATATATGTATGTATATATATGTATATATGTATATATATGTATATATATACGTATATATATGATATATATATACGGATCTATATACGAAATCCGTATATATATATATATACTCAATATATACTCATTTTGAGACTTTACACAATAAACAATAAGAAGTCACATAGCACCATCAGACGAAAAAATAGACGCATATGAAGCGGTAACTCGTGACATTACCAAAAACATATATGAGAGTGTGAGAATGACCACAATTACTGCTGGATGATACAGCAAAAAAATGATCCACAAGCAAGGTTGGAGGTGGGTCACAGAGGTGGCTCTTTATTCATCCAACCATGTCAGCAAACAGTATGGAGACATCAGCACAACGACAGCATGGAGACATCAGCACAACAACAGCCAGGTTGTTAAATGGCACCTATTTATAGAGTGTCACAGCTAATGACCCTTGAAGATTCCATCCCACATGTTTAACCCACCATTTTCATTCCCATATTTCAGATCAAGGCCTGCCAAACATCAATCAATATGGCGACAAATACTCAATAAACATGTGTATATATATCCATACAAATGTGACAAAAACAGTGTAAAAATGTATTGTACAAACCTCCAATAAAGTTTGGTTGCTCCTATTAAAGTGTCTGTACAATTATTAAAGTGCATATGTAGTCACACTTAGTCCAAAGTCCGTGATGCCATGTGTGCAAAGCCAGGTGATGATGTGCTCTTCGTCACAGAGAGACTAACAGGCATTGTGGAGATTTCAGTGCTGAACATGAAAGGCATCGTCTGTGTGAGCTGCTGGATTGTGAGTATGCAATCTCCATTTACAGTTCCACCGCTGCACCGTCAGGCATCACTCATCATTCCTCATCTTCATGCATCGCCTCGAAGAGAGCTGAGGCAGCAGCAGAACTTGCAGCAAAAGAGGCTAAATACAAGATTATACAAGAGGAAAGTAAACAAAAGGAAAGGATAAAGGCTTTGGAAGAGCAACAACAGAAGGAACTTGAAAGTCAAAGATCTGAGCTAGAAACATCTGCAGGCTGAAAGGGACTTGGAGGCAGCTCGAGCGAGACTGGAAGCCTATAACAGAGAAATGGTACAGATAGGTGATCTTCAGTCAGTAAAAAGTGAGCAGGTGAGCCCACATACAGTGTTTAGTAGTGAACTAATCCATTTAATTGAATGGAAAGCCTCTTTCATATCACTGGTAGACCAAAGGGGCATTTCCGCTGCTGATAAATTGTATTATCTGAAAAGATGTCAGTGCTCTAGCTCGTAAATGCTTAGAAGGAATGTTCTTTAGAAATGATGAGCAAGCTTATGAAGATGCATGGAAAAAAACTCAATAAGCGATATGGCCAAGCATTTGTTGTTTAAAGAGCATTTACAGAGAAATTAGCAAGCTGGACGAAAATACAGTCTAAGGATGCTGAAGGACTAAGGAGCTTGGTGGATTTCATAAATGCTCGCTTGCTAGCCATTCCCTATGTAAAGGGCCTCGAAATATTAAATGACTGCGAACAAAACCAAAAAAAAAAACAGAAACTGCCTGACTGGGCAGCTGCTAGATGGAACCGCCAAGTGACAAAAGCCCAGTTGGATGGCAAAGACTTTCAGTTTCTTCAGAGCTATGCAGTGACAAAGGGAATCTGAAAAACACCAAGAGGAATTAAGTGTCTTCAGTACCGAAAAAGCTGTACACAGTGACAAAACACCATCCAGAGCGAACACAGGGCCTCAGTGCATGTTATGTCAAAACACACATCAGCTCCATAAATGCCCAAAATTTATGAAAATGTCACTGGGAGAAAGAAGGGCATATATTAAGGAAAATAGACTTTGTTATGGCTGTTTGAAACAAGGGCACAGTGCAAAGGACTGTTGCCGCCACAGAAAACACCCAACCTTCCTTCATGATGACAACTTCATGAAAGAAATTAAAAGAGAAGGACAAGTGAATACAGCAGAAACAACACAAAATAGCATGTCAGAGACAACAACTACTGTGTCACTCAATGTTGCCAGGGAAGGACAATCAGCTAGTATCTCAATGATTGTTCCAGTGTGGGTGTCATCTGCTGTTAACCCATACAGAGAAAAACTTGTCTATGCCGTGTTAGACACTCAAAGTGACACTGTCTTCATTGATCAGGAGGTAAGCCGTGAACTGCAAATGAATGGATGTCCAGTGAAACTAAAACTTACCACCAAGATGGGAGAAAATGCAGTTGTAAGCAGTGAGAGAGTACCTGGTCTCCGTGTTAGGGGCTACAGCTCTGCAACACACATCCTTCTCCCTCCTGCATACACAAAGGACCATATTCCTGTGAACCGTGAACACATACCAACCTGTGAAACTGCCAAACGCTGGAGTCATCTATCACCAATCATTGATGAAGTCCCATCACTCTTCAGTTGTGAAATGGACTACCTCCGCTTCTTATGTTGGAAAAATGGAGACTTAAGCATGCAACCACAAGAGTACAGGATGACTGTACATCTCTTTGGTGCAGTGTCTTCCCCAGGGTGTGCAAACTATGGATTAAAACATCTGGCCAAGGAACACAACCTTTCATCTCCTCTAGGTGCCCAGTTCATTGCCAGAGACTTCTATGTGGATGATGGAGTCACAAGTGTAGAGAGAGTAAAAAGAGGCATACAGCTGGCACAAGAGGCACGAAAAATATGCGCAAATGGTGGCCTCCGGTTGCACAAGTTTGTGTCAAACATCTGGAGAAAATACAGATAGCCAGATGTTTGTCTGCTAACTCTGGAAAGGTGAGGAAAAGAGAACTGCATCATTTCTCAGATGCAAGCACTACTGGGTATGGACAGTGTTCTTATCTGAGACTGATCAATGAGGATGGCGATGTTCACTGTGCCTTCATCATGGGAAAGGCTTGTGTGTCTCCCACGAAGGTCTCCACTATTCCAAGGTTAGAGCTCACAGCAGCAACAGTCTCAGTCACAGTTAGTAATATGCTCGGAGAAGAGTTCTTTTGGACAGACTCAAAAGTCACCCTGGGATACATACATAATGAAGCAAGACGCTTCTACACTTTTGTTGCAAATAGAGTACAAAAGATTTGCAACAGCACAACACCCCAGCAGATGCTGTATGCTTCCACCAAGGAAAACCCTGCAGACCATGCATCTAGGGGAACAATAATGGATGGACTGCTCACAGGTCCCAGGTTCCTGTGGAAAGGGGAAATACCTCCTTCAGCAACAGTGATTCTGGATCTTCCAATAGGAGGCCCAGAAGTTAAAAAGGCTCAAGCATTGTTAACAAAGACTACTGGAAAATTGAGTCTGACTGACCGCCTGGTGAAATTTTCATCCTGTGTCTAAGGCTGTTGCACGTCTCAGACGCATGCTCCTAAAAGACAAATCAAACGTACACTCTACAGTCGGGGAACGGCAAAATGCAGAACTTGTGATCATCAAAGACCTGCAAAGACCAGACATTTTCAGAAGAAATACAGATATTAGGGAATAGAAATCTATTACCAAGTAATAGCAATCATCTTGATGTCTTTTTGGACAGAGATGCAGTGCTCAATGTGGGAGGAAGACTGCGTCATTCAGCCCTTCCTAGATCAGTCAAACACCTGACAGTCATCCCCAGACAGCATCATGTCACACAACTGATAATTGCACACTATCATGAAAGAGCTATACACCAGGGCAAAGGCTTCACTGTCAATGAAATACGGGCCAACGGCTACTGGATCTCAGGTTTAAGTCAAGCAGTGACATCCTACATTCGCCAGTGTGAGGTATGTCGGAGACTAAAGGCCCCCACACACCGCCCAGACGTCCAACTGCCTTATCCGACCACTCTGTTGCCTGTTGTTTGACCCGTTTGGCACAAAAGTTGCACTGAAACACACCGCTTCGACGTGCTGCCTACTCCACAGCAGCGTGTACGTTCTGCGCTTGCGCGAGATGCAATAAGCGGCTGGGCTTGTGTTGTGAGTTGTAAACGAGAGGCTTATGCACGCAACTCTCTTAACGAAACTTAACTATTTCAGATAAAAACAGCTGCATACTAAACATGCAGCAAGGACATAATAACAGCCAGTCGCGTGCCAGTACTGCAAAGCATGAAAACGAGGAATGACGGAACGGAGTCCATAGAAAAACAAAGCGCACACAGTATTCCGCCCTCCCACACACCGCGCTGATTCGCTAGGACACCGCCAATCAGAACAGCCATTCAGCTGGCATACAACCAATCAGAGAATCCAATGTCTTAGACGTCCGACAGCCCTCCTCCTCAGACTTCGCATGCTGAGTCCGAGCAAACAGCGTCCGAACGGCTCCGAAAGCTTCCGACACAGCAGAACACACCGAACAGAAATGTTCCCGACCTCGTCGGAGTCTCTCCAAACGCTTCATACGTCCAACGGTTGGGCCGGTGTGTTGCTGCCTTAAGAAGACATGTAGTAGGGCAGAAAATGAGTGATCTCCCCATAGAACGGATGGAATCCTCTCCCCTATTTACATACTGTTGGATGGATTGTTTTGGCCCTCTTATGACTAAACAAGGTCGAAAGGAGCAAAAACGATATGGCTTGCTCTTTACATGCTTTAGCTCTCGTGCTATCCATGTCGAAATGGTAGATGATCTGTCAACTGATGCTTTCATCAACTGTCTGCTTTGCTTTGTTGTACTGCGAGGCTCAATGAGACAGAGTAAGTGTGATCAAGGCACTAACTTTGTAGGTGCCAAAAATGAACTGAGCGCAGCCCTACAGGAAGTTGATGCTGAGAGACTAGAAACCTTCCTTGCAGAAAAGCAATGTGATTTTGTGTTCAATACACCTCATGCAAGTCACGCAGGTGGAGTGTGGGAATGACAGATCAGAACTGTAAAAAATATGCTCTACGCCACACTCTCACTCTCACCTGGGAGACTCAATGATTCCTCCCTAAGGACTTTATATGAGGCTTCTGCAATTGTAAACAGCCGTCCTCTCACAACGGATAACCTGAATGATCCAAACTGTTTGGAACCATTCACTCCTTATCGTCTTGTCACCATGAAGGCTGCCACTGCACTTCCTCCCCCACGCAAGTTTGCCAGAGAGGACCTGTATGGACGAAAAAGATGGCGTCAAGTGCAGTATCTGGCAGAACAATTTTGGAGCCATTGGAGAAAGGAGTATCTCCACAACATCATGCTCAGACAAAGATGGCATACGCCTAAGAGAAACATTCAAGTAGGTGACATTGTCATGGATGCAGAGGAACAGCAACCAAGATCTGCATGGAGACGAGTCTCAGAGACTGTGATAGATAATGATGGACTTGTCAGGAAGGTAAAGATATTTCTGGGAGACAGAAATCTGAGAAAAAGAGGTTGAGCAAAGTATCTGTGGTAGAACGTCCAGTTCATAAGTTAGCTCTGCTAGTAGAGGCCTCCTAAGTAAGCATAGAGAGAGAGACAAAAACATCTGTTGTGATAATGTGTTCATTTTGTTCTTTACAAAGTAGCCTGATTAATTGTGAAGAAATTAATTGTGTTTTAAGTTATGTTTATACAAAACACTCATAATTTGGTGGGAGTGTAAAGTACATCAACATAGTGCATGTTGGTTTTTAATTTACCATGTCTTATTTTAGGTATTTTATTTTGACACTTACGGTTGTACACTTCCGATGTATTTTATTTTGAAAGGGTTTGTAAACGGAAAAAGGAACTAATTGACGGCAACAAAATGATATAGAAATGTCAAGGAGCGTCACATGGACAAGAGTAAATTCACAGATAAAGGAAAATAACTACGGTGTTGAAACTTAACTACTGATTTATCAGCCTGGTTGAAAGTGGCAACAAGCTAAAGGCTTGTGCGACACCAGGTTGTCCGACGCTGCAGACAGGGAGGAGGAACTGGGGGGCATATCCACACTTTTCACTGATTAGGGACAGATTTTATAGAGTGAGTTGCAACACTCAGACAGGAAAAGAAATTACCCAGTTGCTGATACCAAAAAGCCACCAGGAAACTGTTTTCCAGGTGGCTCATTATAACCCAATGGCTGGGCACATGGGGGGTGACAAAACACTAGACTGGATAACGGCCCGATTCTATCAGCCCCAGCATGGGGATCCCGAAAGAGATCCTAACGGACCAGGGCACCTCGTTTATGTCATGTACACTACGGAAACTTTATGGGTTATTGGGCATCAAGTCAATTCAGACTAGCGTGTATCACCTGCAGACCGACTGTCTGGTCGAGCGTCTGAATAAAACTTTGAAGTCCATGATCCGTAACTTTGTGCACAAAAACGGCCACAATTAGGAAAGGTGGCTAGATCCCCTGTTGTTTGCAGTGCGGGAGGTACCCCAGGCCTCCACGGGATTTTCTCCCTTTGAACTGCTCTTTGGCAGAACACCACGGGGGCTCTGGACCTGGTTATGGAAATCTGGGAGAAAGGGCCGAGCCGAGTAAAAATGAAGTCCATTACGTCCTGGACCTTAGTGCAAAACTCCACACACTACAGCAGCTATCACGGGAGAATTTGCTTAAGACCCAGGAGCGTCAACAGCGCCTGTAAAACAGATTAAGACAATTTGCACCAAGAGATAAAGTGCTTGTATTATTCCGTCATCCAGTTCCAAATTACTGGCCAAGTGGCAAGGACCCTTTGTGGTCACACGGTGAGAGGGCGATGTCAACTATGACTCAAAGCCTGGAGAGAGGTGGAGTCTGTTTCCCTGGTGACAACGGTGATAGAGAGATGAGCTGGGGGCTGAGGTGCCAAAATCCTCCAATTCCACCTTGCTCCTCTATGGTGACCATCTCACATCGTCCCAAGGAGCAGATGTTGCCAGGTTGCAGCGTGTGCTCTCCCCCCTGCCAGGATGCATGGACCTCATACAGCACCATATTAAGATGCGCCCGGACGTGGCAGTGCATTCACGGCCCTATCAGTTACCACAAAAAAAGAGAAAATTGGTTAGGGAGGAATTGGCGGCCATGCTAGAGATGGGGGTAATAGAAGAGTCCAACAGTGCCTGGTGTAGCCCCACAGTTCTGGTGCCCAAGAAGGATGGGACTGTCTGGTTCTGTGTGGACTATCGCAAGGTGAATGATGTTTCACAATTTGATGCCTCCTGGATCGATTGGGCATGGCTTGCTTCTTCACAGCATTGGATTTGACCAAGGGCTATTGGCAGATTCCCTTGTCTCTGGGGTCTAAGGACAAGATGGCCTTCTCCACCACGTACGGTTTTTACCAATCCGTTACCCTCATTCGGTGCCCCAGCCACCTTCCAGCGCCTCATGGACCGGGTGCTACACCCGCATGCTGCTTATGCAGCCACCTACTTGGATGACGTGATCATCTACAGTGGTGGCTGGGCCAAGCATATGCAGCAGGTGGCCCCAGTGCTCGAGTCTCTGCAGTGGGCAGGGCTCATTGCCAACCCAAAGAAGTGTGCAGTTGGACGTACGGTATCTGGGGTACCACTTGGGTGGCCCAAGGCAATAAAAGAGGTGAGGCGGTTCTTGGGACTGGCCGGCTACTACCGGCGGTTCATTCCGTGCTTTGCGGACCTGAACAGCCCCATGAATGACCTCACCTGAAAGGGTGCCTCAGATCCGGTGCAGTGGACGGAGCAGTGCCAGCTGGCATTTGAGAAGGTCAAACAAGCCCTCTGTGGGGAACCTCTCCTCCACACACCTAACTTCTCTCTCCCTTTTCTTCTGCAGACCCATGCTTCAAACAGGGGGCTGGGGGTGGTGTTGTCTAAGCAGGTGCAGGGGGCTGACCGCCTGGTGCATTACATCAGCCAGAAGCTGTCTCGAGAGGGAGTCTTGATACAGCACCATCAAAAAGGAGTGTTTAGCTATACGTTGGTCAGTCGGTGCTCTGCAGCATAACCTGCTTGGGCGGCCGTTCGCCCTCTGTTCAGAAAAGATGAGGGATATGCAGGGGAGACGCTCAGGAGAGCAGACGAGGAAGCAGCAAGTGAAGGCGCAGGCCGAGACACACAAGCCGTGTTCGGTCCCCGGACTCTATAATTGTGTGTAGAACGATTTAAGCGAATAAAAGGGCTTAAATCGAGAACTGTGTGCATTGGTTTTGCTGAGACAACTCACGGAAACGGTTACAGTCTGAGATTACTATTGTAAAGATAACTAAGGGAGACTGGCTGAGATTCAGGAGAAGGTTGGGTTCCTGTGTTAGTTAAAGTGTGAGTGACATGGGCTCTCCTCGCAATGCAACAAAAGGCCTCACTCTGGGATCTAAGGCCCTAACACACCAGGCCAACAGTTGGCTTTTAGCCAACGTTGGGGCCGTCTGTAAGCATCTCTGGCCCTAGTAATTGTGGTATGTCCCCCATCGTTGGCACTGGTCAGCCCTTTTCAGCATTTCATGTTTATGTATCATGTTTGCAAATGTGCCCATCTGTGAGACACAGCACTCTGTTTAGATCATCAGTATAATTAGTGCATGCGGGGAGAAATGGAAAAAACAGGGGAAAGCCCATTGAGGCTGTTACTGTAATAGCCATGATTTCACCCATTTAGTGCATTTTCTCCTTATTTTCATCTCTGCATTTTCACCAGTTGTAACTTTATAATCAGACATACTCTCGATTAGAAGTGGCTATGGCTATAAGAGTAGTGTAAAAATTATAGACAAACACAGCTTTATCAAAACAACAATTTGCATATATACAGTCTACTACTACCTGCTGGCATAGAAAGCAAATGTTCCAGCTAGTTAGCCTTTGGATGTAGTCTCTTTTAGTCTCCTTTGCTCGGTGAAAGGAGATATCTGAGAGGGGGCGCTCATCCCCGAGGTGAAGTTTGGTGTGTCCAGCGGTAAGATAGCAGTGTTTCGCAATGTCCTCGTAAAAGGATCAGTCCCATCCATACCGGACCCAGCAACTGCACCCCAAGCCACAGTTATGTTTCGTGTTTTCTGGGTCTTCTGGACAATTTTGGTTTTGAGTCAGCTGCTTGGCAGTAGTGGTTTCCTTAAACATTTTAATGCTTTATTTCAATAAGGAAGCCTGTAGTGGCTCTATACAGTTTCGTTGTTTTTTCTCCCTTTTCCAATTTATCGTTATTTCGATTTTGTGGTTATCCCTCTGGGATTACTTTGAGACACCTGGGTTTGCACCTGCGTCCGAACCACCCCCCCTCTCCTGACAGCAAACAGTGTCCAAGAGTTTGGAGACTGTGCTAGAGACAAACACAGCTTTCGCTAGCTGTTAACCATTAGCTATATGGTAGTAACTGTAACAACACATAGGACAAACTAACATTATTCAGACACAATAACCGTTCTGAAACGTCTTGCTGCAGCCACAGTCTGTACTTCTTCAGGAGCCTCTCCTTCTGGGTCTGATTCTTGTTCAAACTGGTATGGTTGAATGACAGCATCTCAGCAAGCCATAGCGATACATCCACCGTAAACATTGGCGTATGCTACTGCTAGCGCAAGTGGCATCATCTCCCTGAGAGGGGCGTGTAGCAGGCAAGGCAGGCGTTGACAGACGGAGCTCATTAGCATTTAAAGGTGCAGGCACAGAAACAGCCTGCTCTCAGTAGAGCTCACTTGAGCAACTTTTAGACAGCTGAAATTCAGGACCATGGATGGGTTTGGGGCAATGCATTTCGAATACTGTGGTGTTAGACCTCTGACAGCTGTGTGAAATTGATCAAAAACAGTATAATATTGGACCTTTAAATAGTCTCAACACAGAACTAGCACCTAGCATACAACAACAGCTTTCATGACTTTACCTGCGCTCACAGCCTGGAAATGTCCATCTGTGTCTTACCCAAGAACTGTACAATTTAGTTTTTTCACCTTGATTAAATGTATTTGATACATTTAGTTACTAGTGTGATGGCCCGTAGGGTTGTTTATGAGTGTTTTGACACTCTCTGCCTGAGGTTGCCAGAGGAAGCTAATTGCCGTAACAGCCAGATCCGGAGTACCTGGGCCTAGGTGCTCTGACAGATGTAAGATCTGGCCTCTAACTGGGATGGCTCTCTCTCTCTCATCAGCCTCACCCGTGCCTGCTGGATTTGTTTAATAATCAATTTGCTCCACAAACACCTACACCACACCATCTCTCCACACAAAGGCATTTACACCATTGAGTCACTGACATACTGACACACCTCATCTTGTAGTTTAATCTTTACTTTTACTATGTTCATTACAATAAATTACTTACGTTCATTCGGCACATTTTTGTCATGGCCTACAGCCAGCCTACACCAACTAATTACTTTGCAGATTCTTATTATTCAGTGCTGCCAGGTTATCACTTCTGATGTGTAACCAATCAGTGTTGAGTGCTGACTACAGACAGAGAAATAATGCTGTATCAGAGCTAAAGTTAGACATTTTTAAAAAAAAAAAAGTATCTGTTCTGCAATTGGACACAATAAACACAAATATCAATCAGGTATACAGTATGCGGAAAATCAGCGCCAGTACTCAGCTAGGCCATTAATAAATCTATGCTAACACCAAAGGTTCTGCTGCAAAAAGCAGTAGCTTTGCACTAACTAACTTACTTTTTAGTACAAGCACATTTTTCACAGCAGACATTTCAGAAGACAGGAAGACAATAATGTAATTCACATTAACAATGGTATTTCATTTAGGTGTACCAAGTATGGGGCCGCTGCTCTACCTGCTCTACCCGCTGTAGCTCAGTGGGTAGAGCAGGTCGGCTAGTGATCGGAAGGTCGCTGGTTTAAATCCCAGCTCCGGGCTGAGCTGAGCTGCATGTCGAAGTGTCCTTGAGCAAGATACTGAACCCCAAATTGCTCCTGATGTGCGGTTGGCACCTTACATGGCGGCCTCTGCCATCAGTGAGGGCCCTGCGATGAGCTGGCGACTTGTCAAGGGTGTACCCTGCCCTTGCCCAGAGACAGCTGGGATCGGCTCCAGCAAAAACCCCCGTGACTCCATAAAAGGGATAAAGCGGTTATAGACAATGTATGGGGACCAATTATTGTGTACTATTATCAGTTTCACCTCTTACTATGGGAATAAAAAAGTTGCTGTGAAAAAGACCAACTGAATTTGAGGGCATTGATTGACAAGGCCTAAAAAGTGTATATCTTTGAGTAGGCTTACTTTATTCTTGGCCTTGACATCCACACCCTTCTTGATAAGTTCCAGTATTTTCTCTGTGTTGTTCCTCTTTGCAGCATCATGGAGCTCCTTTTCTGACCACGTCACTGTGAGGAATGATTGAAAAGGAGGGTTTTCAAACATCAAAGTCTGTTCTTTCTTCTTCTTTTAGATTCTGTTCTCTTCTTTTAGATT
The DNA here is from genome assembly GCA_963678695.2 of Diplodus puntazzo. Lineage (NCBI taxonomy): Eukaryota > Metazoa > Chordata > Actinopteri > Spariformes > Sparidae > Diplodus > Diplodus puntazzo. The sequence goes on from OZ023155.1 coordinate 29,811,002, forward strand.
CTGATTCTGTGCAAGTCTGCGTAATGGACACTTTCCCACATATTCTCTATAACACAGAGGAATTAAATACTATGAACCTTTGTGATCATGGTATGGCTGGGCACTATGGGCATAAATAATATTGCAATGCTTTTAGGCTATGTCAGATATATGATATGTATCTCAATATCTTGAAATCTACTCAAAAGCACCTCATAAATGCTCCGACTCGGCGACAAGATCAAATTAAAAAATAATGTTTACCAAATACCTCAATATTGATATTGCAGCAATACTGTAATGACTAATGGTACTTTCATAAACATTAACACAATAAGATTTTTGATAAATAATCATCAGTAATGTGGATATAATGACTAGAAGGTAAAGGCAATATTAGAACAAGTAGGACAGACTGGTTCAACAATAATTAAATAAATAATAATGCACTTTACTGTAATTTACTGCATTTACTACTTTACTGCAGTCATTATAAACCAGGAAAAGAACCTAAGCCAGGGGTGCCCAAACCTTCTCCCTTGCAGGCCCAAAACTGAAACTTAATGCCAAACTGGTGCTAGGTTTCTAAGATCCCTTGACTGACTGACTTCCTGTACAAAACGTCGGTCTGCCTTGCCTTAGAAAAATCAATTAATAATTATGGATCCTGAATGAGCCTTTTATCTCACAAAAAAAAGAAAAAAATTGCTAACAACATCTGGCGGGCCAAATCAAACCCCATGGTAGGCCAACTTTATCCCGTGGGTCCCACTTTGGGCCACCCTGACTAATACCAGGTCACGATATCTAACCATAGTCTCATATCGGTGTAACGATATAGCATTGTTGTATTAGCCAGCCTTTGTCCATAGACATGAACATTATCTATGACAGGAATATGTAAATGAGGTTGAAAATCTGTGAAACAGTCCTTTAATGTACCGATAGGCTCAAACAAATCCTTGTGCGGTTGCTTCAATAAGCTTGTCTCTCAAACTTCACTTAAAATGACACTAAGACCAATCATTTTCTAATTAATTACAAGACCAAACTCAGCAAACGGACAGTGGGACACTTCATTTTTGTAGGTAACAGACAACTAATATTGTATATCATATATCATATATCATATATCATATATCAAATGACCAGTCAGTCCCGGGCCTGTTCACCCTCATGACAGTTAACAGTCCTGAATAGCTTCATCTTCCTCTGGCTTTAACTACGTTTACCTCTGCGGTCAACACGGAAATCCTGCTGCTGACAGCTCGCTCCCCGCAGTCACACAGCGGAGTGGACAACGATGCTAGCTGTATTTACTTACAGATATCATCCTCCGACACCAGCTCGTCCTCCATCTTTGCAATGTTTTACAGGCGCCTTTGAGCCTCAGCTGCCACCTCTCTCATTATATTCCTGCGGAGGAAACTGGGGTTGGACGGTACGAGGAGCAGGTCTGTCCGTCAAGTCACAGAGTACAGACTGAACATATCAAGTGGTTTCCGGTCATGACCTTCAAAATAAAATTTTATCATTAAATTTTGATGAAATCTATCTTGATGATGAACTGACCTATTTTTTAAGTAAAGAAAATTCCAGTAAGGTAACTGATACAATAAGTAAATCAATTAAGCAGGCATATGAAAACTGAGATGTAGTTTTCAGCTAGCTCTGAAAAAAAAAGTCCCCGCCCCCTACAAACTCAATTCCTTAAACTGGCAAAAGACAAGGTTTTTGTTATGATGTTGATTACTGATTGCTTTGTATGACTATAGAATAATGACACAATCTGCCTTTAGAGTGGGTCTTCATATGAGGGGATCCTGCGCCAATTCTCCGCCTCCGCCTCTGTGTGAATGTCTCGGAGGCGGCGAGGGATGAACTTTGACTCCGGTGCTGATATGCCTCTGGGGGTAGTATCAGAGGCGCAGCATTGGTGAACCAAACCAGTAGTCCAATTCACACTGCCGTTTGGATGCAGGGATCCTGCGCCAATTGGCAAACCAAACCAGTGTGAATGGATAAGCAGGCTGAGCGTATCGAGGGCATGTCGGCCTGACAGTCTGATAACTGCACAGGTCCCTCACTCAACTAAATAATAATAAATAATAATCTTACAGGACCAAAGAAAAGTACCGTAGTAACTATAACTGACTTTGGCAACTTATATGAGGAAAAAAAATACTGCAGATATATGTGGAGAAGCTTCTGTCCTTCTGTCTGTCCTACCGACTCCTTGTCATTTTCTGCCTGAAAAACAGCAAGAGATGCCTGTCACCAGCAAAAAACTTTAACTCATCAAGTGTATGTGTTGAAAAAAAAATCACCCCGACAGTCAGCCTTCCTGACCGAGACTTCAGTGAACTTTGCCCCAGAAAACACCCTCCTTCCCCACGAGTGAGGGAGTCAGAAAGCGCCCAGTTTACTGATGGCGATTATGTAATTGTGTAATTTAGAGCGAAAAACTTAATTTTGTCACTTTCCAGGATATTTGGTGGGTCAGGATTTCAATCACAACACATTATAACAGCATCCATGATTATAAACTGTCCGTGGGTTTAGATTAAATGGAGGACAATGTGGGAAACACCTCCAAAACACACAGACGTCATCATTATGACGTATACCGTCACGCCTCTTTAAGTTGGAGATGCTTTGTTCTGTGTGAATGACAAACAGCGGAGAATTGGCGATGCGGCTTCTCTGTGTGAAAGGGGCTCTTGTCTGCCACTATGGGTGAGGGTGGGGTGGGGGTGTATGTGTCGTGCTTTTCAGAGAAACAACCGCATTAAAGAAACAAAACATAAGCAGACAGTTTTGATTTGTTTATTTGGGAAATAGCAAATGTTATCACAAAAGTAAAAAATTAGATCCAATATTAGAAAACAATCTTACATGGCACACACAATGGCGCAGCATATACAAAATAGTCTTAAAAACTGCCGACATATCCTTTATCAAAGCACTCGACAATTCTGAAATTCTTCAGAGTTTATGATTCCAATTCACTGATGTTACTGGTGAGGGGGATGGATTTTGTTATCAGTTTATCATGTGATCTTGCGGATCCATCTGTCCAGGCTTCAGACTATGCACTTGTGGACCACAGTTGTTTGGAACAATCAGGCATTGTTTATATGTGATAACCAGGCACCAAGAGAGACAAGATGCAGATATTTGTGTGAAAACAACACTGGAGGCTCCTAAAGTGGGTAGTGGAGATGCTGTTATGCACCAGTTATGTCAGAACTGGAATATTTCTATAAATGGCCTGTCCAAATCCAGTTCCCGCGGATGACTTCCCAAACGGTCCTGTGTTACAAATCATCTGGTACATCAGGTCATCACTGATGTGCACATGTGCAAGAGGGGCTATTGTGAGTTAAACAGGCTACTGCATTCTCTTTGTTCTGTGATATGTACAATATCAGTATAAAAAAAACATATTGATTACAGAGCTGCAATCTACATGATTAGTATTACAAGATTATTTGCAGAGAATTCCTGAGCCATGTTGGTACATGCATATGCTGTGGTAAAAGTGTTAAGTCTGTACAGCATAAATTCCCTCATCTAAACTGCCAGCAAAAATAGGTTTCTGATAATAGGAAAACAAAAGCCTCTTGAATCGACAAAGTAAACTATTATAATAGGTAAGTAATCTGGAATTAACACTTTTAGTACTTTTTTTTGCCTGTTCTGACAGTACTTGAGTTAGCTTTCAAGAAATTATTCTTGAAAATATCTGATATTTCATATACAACAAAAAAAAATACACAGTAGAACATTTAGCATTCCTTTCAGCTGCAGAGAAAGTTAAAATTGCCCTTACCTAATTCTGGGCAAGAAGTTGCATGTGCTGCATAACCTTCAAAAAGAGACTGCTATCCATCAATTGACCATTTTGCTAAACCCTGATCCCTGAACACATGTTGCTACCTGTAAGGCTTTCCATTCTATAACAGCACATATGCTAAAAATACATATATTATAATAACCATGTCAAATTTACCCTTCAAAATTATGAGCAAAATTTGAACCTGTAGTTGTTGATTTCAGACTGAGGAAGACAAAAGCAGCTTCTCGTTTTTAGCTGACCCTGTTGCAGGCAGATTTAATCAGTTAGTAAATAGGGTATCACTAGCTCCATGAGATGGCTGAAAAATTGCCTGTTCTGTTCAAATCAACCAAAATCAGCAGGGAGAGGCGTGAAGTTACAGCTGATTAACATTAAAGTTTGCACAGTCTCTCTCACTCTATTCTTCTCTCTTTCTAACTGTCCCTTCACCTCCCTGTTGGCTTGTCTCCCCTGTGTTTGTGGCCAAAATGGGGGGAAATTGAATAAGTGCCTACAGATCTACAAACAACGACAAAAAGCAGCAAGCTAAGAAACCAAACAAAGTGGCCTGACAGATCGCTCACCTCTGATCCATTTCAGCACTATAGACAGCTTTGCAGATTCGCACCTACGCACAAGCACCTTAAATCAACCGAAGGCCTACTGATTTCATCATATTACAGCACAAACAGCCATTTAGTTGCAGGGTTTACAGACATCATATGCCAAAATATTTAGACACTAAAAACAGCGGATCACATGCCAGTTTAGTTCGCATTTAATGCACGAAAGTCACAGTTTAAATTATGTTTCTGACATCACTGACATGACAGTTCCCTCTATCTCCTTTAAAAGTCAGATCTAAAATGGCTGCCACTGCATGAAAAGTGGGATTTTCGTCAGTATGCGGCACTGTAGATTGTCGTGGAATTTCAGGTTTGCGACAATTCACGGCAATTTGCAGGCAACACTGAAAACTGACGTAAATTGTCGGAAACTGACGTGGGCCTTGCTTGGCAGTTGTCCCCCCATGACCCCCCTCCCCCTGATTCTAGGGGAGGCTTTAACATGTAAATGAAAATGCTGGGAGCTATACAAATGCAAATCAGGGTAGCAGGGGGAGTTTTACCCCAGGTGACCTTTTCCTAAAAGGTATTAACTTCATTTTAAGAAAATCTCTGGTATAAATAGATGAGGCTCAGTATAGCCTAATTATAGACTCTTACATTTTAGCTTGAATTGATTTGTTTAATTAAAATATGCTAGATTAATTACTGTGTATGTCATTAGCAATGGCCAATGTTATGTAAAAAGATTATTTATTCCTTTTTTTCTCTCTCCTGAGACCAAGTTAAAGATAAAGCGCCAGTTGTTAAGTTAAAATGTGCATGACATATGAGATAAATAAGATATTGAAATATATAAATAATTTCTGTTTAAAATGTGTGACATTAAAATATAATTTCATGGGTTCTGAATGTTTAAAAGAAGTTAAAGTAATTCTTATTTCGTGTGAGAGTTCATGACCTCTAAGAGTTTTTACACATCCGGGTTGACCGGAGCGTCAGTGACGAGGAAGAAGGAGCAGAGATTTGATGGCCTCGAGCAGCTAACAGTGGACTGTGTGTGCCCGTCAGTGTCGTGTTTTATTACTAACGGACTGTGAACTATATTCGGACGACGTGCCTTGAGTGTGTGAGCTGGACTCTCCATCGCAGTCGTGTTTGTGTTTTATTGGACACGAAGCAAGTTCGGCTAAGCTAGCTAGCAGGAGCTAAACTAGGCTAGCAGGAGCTCGGTTAGCGGCCCGGCCATTGTCGAGAGGAGGCCTGCGCTGACGGGAGGAGCTCTGCCGGGTCTCCGCGGAGAGTGTAGCCAACGGATGTCGTTTCGCTGCCGCAGAGGGACATGGAGGTTTATCGCTGCAAGCATTTTGTTTTCACAGACTAACCTTGCATCACACCGAGGCGTATTAGCTCGGAGCTCTGTCTGCAAGTCCAGATTTACATGATGCTGATAATGACGCCATCGTGTGTAAGTAACGTTTACAGTTTTCTCCTTCATGGTTTAATTTTACAGTGACTTACGTTTTCATTATTCATACCACTTTTCATTTAATTGTTTTCCAGCTGCCTGTAAGATAGTAACGTTACGCAGGAGCCTCAGGTACAAACAATCAGATCTTCCATCGCAGGCTGAAGCTGTGAGGGGTTCAGCTCGGAGTCGTTCGAGAACAAAGAGGGTAAGAGTTGTTAGATTAAATCCGTTTTTGGTCAATGTGACTATTATTCGGGTGCATTAATAGATGTCTTGCGTCCATACGCAGTGCATCGCGCAGTACTGATCGTCTTTATTGATTGTTTTTACAGAGAGCTAGCTGAGGAAGAGGTGGAGCTTTGAAAGTGTGCCGCCATGGACCTGATGTCTGAGGGGGAAGACGGCACAAGATGGCGGGTGTCTGGATGGAGCCGGGAGCTCATCGAGCTCTGTGCCGCGCTGCAGTCGAGATTATAGAGGCGATTCCGAAGTGCAGAGCGACAATCGACGTCTGCAAAATGGACCGAATTCAGACAGAAGGCTGGCAGTTACCGACAGCTCCGAGGCGGCAGACAGACACTTAACGGTGCTGCAGGATTTTAGGCTTCTAGTGAGCTTCCTGTTGTTGTGTGGGCGGATTATATTTTGTACATAGTTGTGATGTGTTTGTGTTAATAAAGCTCTTTCTTTGAATAAACAACACCTTCCTGGCATTTTTCTTTCCCCAATAAATTCATTCATGTCTTTGATGAATATTATATATTACATGAATATATTTGATAAATAGAAAGTAAGTAAATAAAATAATATAAATATATAAATATATATATATATATATATATATATATTAGGGCTGTCAAACGATCAATTTTTTTAATCGCGATTAATCGCATTTTGTCCATAGTTAACTCGCGATTAATCGCAAATTAATCGCAATTTTTTTTGGCACATTTTTTTCTGTTCTAAATGTACCCTAGTGTATTTTTTTCATGTTCTTAATACTTTTAACAACATAAGAAAGGGCAAATATGCTTGCATTATGAAAATGTTTATTCAACACTTCAAATCATGCAGGAAAATAAATCCAGGGTTGTCTGCTTTTGGCGAGGGGGGGCGACGGGCTCTCTGCATATGCCGTCTGTTTGGCTTGCAAGTGGTGTCCACTGAGACTGCACGTTTTTCTTCTTCGCCTTTTTCACGCAGTGTGCTGCTTTCTGTCAGTCAGTATCACACTGATGATCGCCATGGCTCCGGTGCAGCAAAACAATAAAAAGTACGACTTGAAATTCAAACCTTCTGTCGTGATATATTCAGAGGAAAACTCGGGAGAAGCAGCCGCTAGACGTTTCTCTGTCGACCCCACGAGAGTGAGAGAAACGGAGCTTCAGCGTCTGTCCGAGGAGGACAACAGCAGCGGCAGGCTGCCTGCTGGAGGGAGGAAGAAGGCTAGCGAGGAGCCTGAGATAAACATGCGGGGATGAGTTATCAGCAAACGGGCATGCCACGAGAGAGTGTCCCGCAAAATGATCAGGGCGATGGCGAAACAAATGTCCGCCACCGTGAGTGACAGCAGAGATGAGGAGTTTGCAGCGAGTGCTGCTTTTCAGTCCGGCGTGTTTTTAACGAACCGCCAACCCTGCTTCTTCTTCTTCTTCTGATTCCCTTTCTTATTCTATTTCTTCTGCCACCCTCTGTATCAAGACTACGGGTGCCGCCGACGGCCGTAAATCATACAATGCGCTTTTTTTTTATATACTGAGCGTTAATCGCGCGTTAAAAAAATTAACGGCGTTAAGAGGACGTTGCGTTAACGCGTTATTAACGCGTTAACTTTGACAGCCCTAATATATATATATATAGATATATATGGGGTGGGGTTTACGTTTATAATGACTCAGGTTGACCAATAGTGACAGATCTGACAGATCTGCCAGCCAATCACGAACGATTTTTCGTGTTTAAAAGTAGTGGTTTCATCCAATACTGAGGGAGGATATTCAAGCCAGCCCACACATTCTCTGGCCAGGCGTGGTTTCGCTGCGATTCATATGCAAATTAGAGCCGTTCGCACCTCCAGGAGCTCCACTGACGTCATGGTTCGTTTCCGACAATTTGTGGCACAGCGAACGCGGCGTTTGCAGGCTGTAAATTGCCGTTAACTGCCGAAAATTAGGGAGATTTTCGGGCGTTTACGGGGACGAAAATCCCACTTTTCATGCAGTGTGCAAAATAGGCTGAAAATGATTTATTTTGAGAATTTCAGTGGGAAATGAAAGAAGGACAGGAGAGATAATAATGCAGAATGCTATCAAATAGGTACCGGTCCCAATCTGGGAGGTCCCAGATCCTGTCCTGGCAGGATTGTCACAAAGAGCAGGACACAGCTGCTATTGTCAGCCTAAAGTCTAATAGGGTTGTTTCATCTATTCCTTCAGTGTTTGCTCTTAGGAAAAAAGGTACAACCCTACAAATTACTTGTACCGCAAATCACTTTACGCGATGATTGGACAATCACTGTTCAGGAGAAGGGTTTAGCAAATGGTCAATGCCAAGTCAATCTGCTATGACTGACATTCACCAGCTCTTCCTGTTGCTTGAGTTACTTGCAGGTTTTGCAAGTTTCAGCTTCTGGACCTCCCTGAGAACAATGTCAGCCTTCTTCAGCTTTTCCATGGCCTTGGTCAGCAGATCCCCTGGCAAGCTCTCCTCGTCACTTCCTCTCTGGGACTGGGACACTCTGCTCAGAAGCCCGCTCGTCTTTTCCATCTCGAGAGCCACTTCTGCCTCAAGTTTCATGACATCATCACCAGGAGCCCCAATATTTCCAGCCACAGGTCTGATTTGCTGTCTCACCTGCTGAGTACAGGCTGAAGTATCAGACAGTAGATCTCCACTGGAGGCTGACCTGGCCTTGGTTGAGGATTTGAGAGTGGGCTCTGGCCGCTGACAGAGAAATACCTTAGATCTAACCTGAGCCTTGGCTGCAGCCTGTGTCTGCCTTAAATCAACAGAAATCTGGATGTCATCTTCACTGGTGTCCAACACATCCAGACCAACATGGCTTCCTCTCAATGCAGCAGTAGACGCTGCCAGAGTGTCTTCACTACCAAATCCTTCACTCTCATCGTCTGAGTGCTGACCACTGTCTACAGACTTCTCCTCCACCTTCTTTCTCTTCTCCCCATGCACGTTAGAAAGCAGTGGACTCAGGCTGAGGCTGTCAGTAACTGGGTCATTTACAGTCACTACTACTGTGGGCATTCCACTCTTGGGTAGTGACTCTTGTGCTTGAGAGGAACTGCTTGAGGTATCTAGGGCTGTTTGCAGCAAAGCAGTAGGGTCTTCTCTCTCTGTAGGACACTGGTCAGTTATAGTTTCTTTGTTGTCTATGTGTTTTGTGTCACACTTGGTAAGTTTCTCAGGCTCTTTTTTGCAGGTTGGAGGAGGACTAGGGCTCTTTCTGAGTGTCTCTGTGGGAGCTAGTGGTTCATTATCAGATGACTTGTTTATGTCACTGTATATAGTCTCCCCTGATTCTTCTTCAGAAACCTGCCCTGCTGCACTTGGACTCTCAGATTGATCATCTCTGACACTAGGAAGAGCTTCTTTAGAAATCAACTGCTCTGCCTCATCTGTTTCGACAGTGGTTCCTTGTACCTCCTTCTTATTGTCTTCTTTACCAGTTTTCTCATCAGCTGTGTCTTGAACCTCCTGGTCTGGCTCCACAGGGTGATGGGAAGGTTTCTTCTCTTTGGATGGAGGGGTAGGGGAGTGAGAGTTTTGTCTGGATTGTGGGACCTCTGCAATGTTGCTCATGGAGCTGCTGGAGCTGGGTTTATTGGGAGGGGTTGGTGGGGGACCGGCTTTGGCATCAGGATTCCTTTCAGATATCTTCTCAGCTTTGACATCCATTGCAGCTTCTTCAACAGATGAAAGACAGGGCTTGGCTTCTTTAGAAGGAGGCATAGGTGGCTTCAGGACCTTAAAAACATTGCATTATATTTGATAAGCCATGTTATCCAAACAGAAAGACAGACATACACAGATACTTTTGCATTGTATGACAAGACTTAAACAGCATTATACAGACCTTTTTCACCATGCCCTCATCTGTATCAGGTTCATCCTCTGGTGTTATACAGGGTTTGGCCTCTTTGGTAGGGGGCATTGGAGGTTTGATGACCTTTTTCTGGGGACAGAGCTCTGGCTCAGTCTGAGACTCCACCTCAGAGCTTGGCTCTGACTGTTTCTCTGTAGCTTCACTGGCATTGGATGGAGGTGTTGGGACTCTGGCCTCTTTGGGGGTCTCAGCGCCAGCAACACTAGTGTGATGGGTCCCATTAGGCATCAATGCATCCTCAAGATCAAGATCCAAACGCAGGATACCATCAGACGACATATCAGCAACCTAGAAGGAAAGGAAAATATCACACACAATTAAATTAAATTAAAAGGTCCCTCCTCCTTGTTCTCTATCTCTAGCAAAAATTTCCAGGGTATTATGAAATTGGTGGAGGGGGACTTGGAAAGGTGGACGCGGCTCCCAAACTCCTTACAAACGCGGGTGTCCATAATCAAAATGGACGTCCTTCCTAGAGTGAACTTTTATTCTAATATGATACCCCTTCCCCCACCTAAAGGCTACTGGGACAAGATGCATAGTATAATATCGAAGTTTATCTGGGGTGGGGGACGTCCAAGCATCAAGCTAACTACTCTTCAGTGCAATAAATGGAATAAATGGTGCCCTGGGGAACTCCCCTCCCCACTATCAAAGTTACACACATTGTTAGATGTAGGAGTAAGGTCGAGAGACCTGGTCTCTGCTCTTTACTCTTTTACTAGCATCCTCTTGTGGACCTCTGGCTGTTCATCAAGTGTGGACCAGTGACCTTGATCTACTCAGTGGTGAAATATGTTGGTTGACTGTCTGGAACAATTTAGATGAAACATCAAAGAACCTTGAGCATAAACTCATACACTTCAAACACTAACGCCAAGAAAGAGATACTTCATGAAGCTCATACATTCACCTGTTTATCATCTATGCTCTCTGGGTCGTGCTGGATCATTCCTACATATGTACTGGGAGTGTCATGATGTGGCGTCCTTTTGGAAATTAGTGTTCTAGACATACCGTGTTCTCCTAAAATACTACTTCTAAATGACACCTCATCATTGAAAATGTCCTCAGACCTGCACTCTATTAGTAGGGTTGACCACTGCTAAGAGAATGCTGGCCTTGTGCTGGAAGCCCCCCCCATGCACTCACACACACCCAGTGGCTACAATCATTATTAGTGGGCTGTGCTCGCCAGCCCACTATGGACACCTCTATAGCAAAGCTATAGTAGTCCATAGTGGGCTGTGCTCGCCGGCCCACTATTGATATTCACTGCGCCTCTTCTTAATTAGTGGGCTGTGCTCGCCAGCCCACTATGGACACCTCTATAGCAAAGCTATAGGTGTCCATACTGGGCTGTGCGTCGCACAGCCCACTATTGATATGCTTGCGCCTCTTCTTATTATTATTCCCCCTCCTCAGTTTTTCTGTCGCTAACTCGTCCCGCACCGTTGGTCGCACACAAACAAAAGATATATATTTTTCCTACGATGTATAATTTTTGAACTCTGACCCTTTAACGACGGTGAGTGATTTTGGAAAAATTCAGGATTTTCAATGAGTGTGTATGGCGGAATGTTCGTGCAGCAGAGTGGCGGGAGCCAACTGACAGAGTGAGGGAAACTCAAAAATTTCCTCCGAAATTTTCTCTTTCCGTGACGATCCTGGCCACAAATGTCACTCGAAAACAGTGATATTTTCCAGAGTTGTAGCCACACTTGTCTTCTTTCTCCCAATGTGTCTTCTTTATCGGTAGGATTTATGGTTTTTTAATTATCTGCCTCTAACCGACAAGAGTAGCTCTCAACCATCCCATTCACTCCAATGTAAATCGGGGCTCGTAAAACTCGCTCGTATTTCCACATTTCTGAAGCTAGGACCACAAAACTTCATGAGTGTGTTCTTCCAAAAAAATTTGCCGATATCATGTATGATTTTGACTAAATAGCACTAGTTTGACGTCCTAGATTTGAGGCAGAAATAACTCTCAAATCAGCCTGGGACGGCCGTTGCTACGGGCCCTCACCAACCGTCACCTAGCAACCGAGATCAGCTGGGCCAACAGAGAGAGTGACAGACAGACAGACAGACACACAGACAGACACACATGCACACACACACACACTCACATGTACACAAACACACGCAGACACACACACACACAAACAGACAGAGAATAGTCATGTTTTCGCAACGTAAGTCGCGAAAACCTTCATAAACTTTCCCATGGGGAATGAATGGGACGAGGTCAAAAATGTCGCATACACACAAATACACAAATACACACACACACACACACACAGATTATTAATCAGTTTTCTAGAACGTTCATGTTTTCGCAACGTAAGTCGCGACATCTCTGGCATACTTTGACCGAGACACACCATTCAGACTTTAAAATGTAGATAAAAGTCCAAATTATCAACGTGGGATTCAACTTTTGCTTTAGCTTTCGTAGCTTTTGTTCGTCACGGGGCAAAGCGCACAGCCCACTCTCGCGATTCCCCGGCGGGGAATTTTCTAGTATTATTATTCTCCCTCCTTCCGTTTTCTGTCGCTATCTCCTCCCACACCGTTGAGCGCACACAAACAAAAAATACATAAGTCGCGAAAAACTGCGATAAATTTCCCATAAGGAATGAATGGGATGAGGTCAAAAAAGTCGCAAATCTGCGACGTTTTTCAAACATCTCCTGCTCTGGCATACGTTCACCTAGAAGCATCATTCAAACTTTAAAATGTAGGCACAAATCCTGTGTATTTAAGTTGTATTTGAACTTTTTTCCTACAATGTGTAGTTTTTGAACTGTGACCCTTGAATGACGGTGAGTGATTTTGGAAAAATTTAGGGTTTTCAGTGATTGTGTATGGTGGAATGTTCGTGCAGCAGAGTGGCGGGGGCCAACTGACAGAGTGGCAGAAACAAAAAATTATCTCAGAAATTTTCACTTTCCGTGATGATCCTGGCCATAAATCATGCTCAAAAACAGTGATATTTTCCAGAGTTGTAGCCACACTTGTCTTCTTTCTCCCAATGTGTTTACTTTATTGGTAGGATTTACGGTTTTTGAATTATCTGCCTCTAACCGACAAGAGTAGCTCTCAACCATCCCATTCACTCCAATGTAAATCGGGGAGAGGATTTTCCAAACTGCACCTTTTTTAAACTCTCTCGTATTTCCACATTTCTGAAGCTAGGACCACAAAACTTCATGAGTGTCTTCTTTAAGGCCTTTCTTGGCTCGATTGTGAAATTTTTTTTGCCGATATCATGTACGTTTTTTTAAGAACTAGCACTAGTTTGACGTCCAAGATGTGAGGCTGAAAGGGCTCAGAAATCAGCTGTTCCAGTCCGTTACCAGGGCTGGTCGGCAACGATCACTGTGGCAACCGAGATCAGCTGGGCCAACAGAGAGAGAGAGACTCTCTCCCTGTCTGTCTCTCTCTCTCTGTCTCTCTCTGTCTCTCTATCTGTCTGTCTGTCTGTCTGTCTGTCTCTATCTCTGTCTCTCTCTCTCTCTGTCTTTCTCTGTCTGCCTCTCTGTCTCTGTCTCTCTCTCTGTCTGCCTGTCTGTCTCTGTCTCTCTCTCTCTCTCTCTCTCTCTCTCTATCACACACAGACAGACACACAGAGACACACACACACACACAGACACACACACAGAGTCTGACACAGTATATTCGAAAACCTCCATAAACTTTCCCATAAGGAATGAATGGGACGACGTCAAAAAAGTTGCAGACACACAAACACGCACACACACACACACACACACAGACACACACACACAGATTATCAATCAGCTTTCATGAATATACTTTTTTCGCGACGTCAACTTTTGCTTTAGCTTTCGTAGTTTTTCTTCGTCACGGGGCAAAGCGCACAGCCCACTCTCGCGATTCCCCGGCGGGGAATTGTCTAGTTGAGCATACTCTACATGGAGTTGTCTGTAGCAAGAATGCATGGAGCTAGTCAGAAAACAATCCAAACCTGGACCTCTGCGGCAGTGTTGGGAAAGTTCACTTTCTACATGAACTAGTTCAAAGTTCAGTTCACAAATTTTCAAATGAACTAGTTCAGTTCATAGTTCATAATTCAAAATGTTAAACTAAGTTCACAGTTCCAAAAATGAACTATTTCTTCTTTTTCCAATATGTTGCTGCAAGTGATTGTTTTTCAAACTGATTGCCACAGCCCATATAGAACCACAGACAGCAATTATTTGATCAGTTTTAACACTGAAACTGCAGGTCTCCCACAATATACTGCAAAACCAGGCTGTCCAGCTGCGGCTGGGAGATGAAGACAGCGGAGCCGCTACTCTACGCCGTTAATGTGATTTGGGTGGTAGAGGATCTGTTTTGGCTCGCTGTTGCCGTGTCTTTTGATTTTTCATTCAATCGCACAGACCAGAAAGGCTAGCCGGGTTCTATAGTTCAAGGTTTGCTGTTGACGTTGTTGATGTACGGAGTTGCTTCCTGAAACCCGGCAGTCAAAGTTTACACAAAAAGGTCAGATTTTTCCCACCTGGATCATCACTGACCTTTTCATACAATTGTTTTAAGTAATCATAGATGCTGTATTAATGGTGGAGACAGAGCAGGGCTGGGTATTGTTAAGAACCTCACGATTCGATTCGATTCGATTCGATTCGTTTTCGATTCTTTAGGTTGCAGTTCGATTCAATATCATTTCGATTCAATATTCATTTAAATGCTTCAATATCGATTTATAATTCATAAGAGTACCTGTTGATAATTTTTGAATTCAAAAAAGTAATCTTAAATGATAAATCTTTCCTCTAGGAAGTTCTAGTTCGAAATGTAAACAAAGGCACACGATGTGTTTAGTTATAAAATACTGCAACCATAGTTAAGCTGAGAAAGTGCCATTGTTTCTGGGACTGCAGGTACATTTTTATCTGACATAAACAGACATGACCGTGGTCCCCCCGCCCTCCGGCTAGAGGCGAGGGGGTAAAACGTTGACACTGAACCCCCCTCTCTCCCCGGAGGAGAGTGCTACCCGCGGGCGCACGGTGACTAGGGGGAGACCGGCTGTGCTGGGAGTTTACAGTCTCCAAAAGAGCAAAGCGTTACCCCGAATTTCCACTGGATACGTGTCCGCTACGTTACGGCTCCGATCCGGTTTTGCACCGCCATCCGCCTACCGGCAATCCCCACCGGTTGTGTTTCGAGTCCGCCACAGCGCAGTACTGTAGACAGCTGGCGTTGTTAAGCCGAGGAGTTCCCGTGATAATCACACAATCACTCGCAATGGCATTTATAGGTCTGTGTTATTACAGACAACGACACGAAGTGTCCCTGACCGAAGGATTAGGAGAAGAGCTTGTGTTTGTCTCTTTTTTGAGATTTATGTGCTGGTGTCAACACGGAGTGTTTTATTTTGAAAAGTAAGCGGATGTTATATTGTTGTTTCAGTGCTTGACTTCCTGTCTGCTCGGTGCTAAATTCAGCTGAATTGCTGCGTCGTGCTCCGGCATCCACCAGAAATAGAAGTCCTGCGTATCTGCTCCGGAGGGACTGTCGCAGCGGGGACGGAGCAGATACGCAGTGCAGTGGACCTGGTGGAAATTAACACATAGACTAAAGTGAAACCTATCAGCTCTGCTGGCGTGGCGGAGACGTAACACAGATTATGTCTCGGTAATCTCCGTGATCGTTCACTGAATGCGTTCAGGCACACCACTGCTCTGCGATGGCTGTGGTTAAAGATATACTGAGTTGAGAAATGTATTTGTAATTTTTTGTTTATTTCTGTGCACTTACTTTGGCCTGTAGGACACTGATATGACCGATATACTATGCGCTGTATCACTATTTGTACTGTATGTAACGTAGAAGATCATGTTGGGACACTGAGGGAGGGGGGGTTATCGCCATTCTGGGGGGGTAGGTAGAGGGAAGTGGATACTACTGGCTGTATCACTGGTTTTGAATTGTGTCATGCCCTTCTCTTTTGAAAATAAAAAATAATTGATCACAAAAAAAAATATTATTAAATACTCTGTTATCATAAGGCAGGGGTGGGGAACCTTTTTCCTATCGAGGACCATTTCAATTTTCATACCGTCTCTCAGGGGCCATGACTTTTTTTTTTTTTTTTAAAGGTAAGCAGCTCACAACATAATTTTATGGCCGTTTTAAACTTCATTGCAATAACATAAATATCATGACTATTAATTAATGTTTTAGCCAATTTTAATTTCATCCATCTCAGTGTCAGTTTCCTCTAGGATTTTTAATTTCAATTAATTGGATTAAAACACTATGATACACTGTATCTTAGTGTTTTAATACAATTAATTGTCTATTCCTGTTGTTTTTTATATTCACTGATGTTTAGCAGTTTAAGCAGTAGATAACCTATAATGTACCTAAAATCATTTCAGAGCATTCTGATGTGAAATAAAAATTAAAAAAAATCAGCGCTCTCAAATCTCATATATCAGCTTTAAATTACTCGAAAATGACAGATCTGAGCTGTCTTATATAAGGTTGTCTACTGTCAATCTGAGGAGAAATTGTTGAGTGGATACAGGGAGTTTTTTTTTTTTTAAGGCAGACTGAATATAGCTCCAATGTCATTTTTCAAGTGATTTGAGAGGGACGTATTTGTTTATTTTCACATCAGAATGTTCTGAAATGATTAGAGGTACATTATGAGGTTGTCTGCTGCCAATCTGAGGTGGAAAACTTACTTATCAGTATCATTATCATATCAGTGTGACCTAATATAATGCGATGGCTGGAACTGCTTCTCCTCGGTGAGATGTCTGATGTCAGGTGGCAGTGATGACGATGCTGCTCTCAGCTGGTTGTCCAGGTTTGGATCAGTCGGTCTTGAGCGGAGCCGAGTCTTTGCAAGAGTCAGTTTTGAAAAGAAAAACTGGAAATCTCTTGCAGAATCCTTAAATGATTTCTCAGTGTCTTGTGCCATGCCAGTAATCCGATCTGAGACGGTTCTCCGAGACAAACTGACACTTTGGAACAGCTTGATTTTTTTCTGGCGTGCGCAGCTCCACAGCGGCAACGAGGCACAAATTCACCTTCGGCATGAAGTTTCAGCTTCTTTTAGCTCACTCACTACGACGAAGCAAGCCTGAGTCACGTTGTCCTGGTCTGCTCGCGGTTTGGATAAAACTGCTTGCTGGCCAATCAAACTCGGAGAGTGGCAACTTTATCCACGCGCACTTGTCCTTTTAACGCATCCAGTTTTGCATGTTTCGCGATATAATGACGCTCAAAGTTTGAGTTTTCATTACTGCCGGAGTGTCCCAACAAACCAAAGAAGAATTCATTCGTCTATTTATCTTTGAAAGAGCGACACTCTGCACCAACTTTTCTTTTCTTACTCGCCATCTCCCGTTTTAGCCAACGCGAGTCTCCTCTTGTTGTTGTCACCTGTCAATCACTGAGGACACGACGCGATGAGATCACACGCGATGACAGTTACGCTGATGTTGTGTTCAATGACCTTGGTCATGGCCCGGAAAGACGGACACCCGCCCCGGGGGCATTTAATTGCACATTTGAAATAATTTTTCCTGAATTAATTTTTTGTGAACGTATTTACGGATTGCCTCGCGGGCCGGACCAAACTGTCTCGCGGGCCGTATATGGCCCGGGGGCCGGAGGTTCCCCACCCCTGTCCTAAGGCATTCTTGCTAAAGCAATTATAATTTAAGGTATCTTGCGCCTTGAATTTATGAAAAAAAAACTTTGTGAGCTATATGAAGTTTAATTGAGCTAGTTATGCATAATTTTAACCAATAAAAAAAACATCCAAACGTAAGAAAAAGAAAACTCAACGTAGAGTTGAGATTAAAATCCAGGCCTGTTTACAGTAGCAGCAGTGCTAACCACCTTGTGTCTGTAACATAATAGATTCTCAAATTCACACACAAACCTCTTTCATGTGTATCCTGGTCGGAGGCCGCCGGTTACGGTTCCCTTTGGGCCTTGTACGAGTGACATGCTCTAAATTGCTGCTTTCATCAATCTTCACCTGTGAAAAAATGAAGCTTATTCATTCACCTTTCCACTCAGTCCATCTGAGCTTTCAATAACTTAACACCAGTGTTCCCCCTATATGCATTCTGCGGCGGCGCGCAGAAATCGATTATTATTGTCATTACTGCTGTTTGTATCATTTCTACAAGTCACCGTTTAATTTGAGTGACTGAAACAGGCGACTCATTGAAGACAGACGTGATGCAGACAACAACATTATAGTTAGGCAGCCTAACTTAGGCCATAATAAAAACAAGTAACAAATAAATATCCTTTTGAACTTTATTAACCGTCTCTGATTTTACTGTTTACCCCATGTCGTGAGCGAATTACTGCGCTAGTTGGATTAACGTTACATTCATTAGACCCCAGTTGCTAGCTTGCATCAAAAGTTGCTAGCAGCTAGCTAGGTAAACTTGAAAGGTGAAGTTAGTTTTAGGTTGGATATTCGGCGGATATTCACTCGGGTCCAGCCGCGACTTTACTGAGGTTCGCCCAGTCTTAGCAGCAGGAGGACGGTTAGCTCACCTCCCACAGCCTCGCATTGAATTGCTGGAAACTGGTTTAGGGACGTCATTAAATTACTTAGTATAAATATCAAAAAAAACTGCAATTATTATGTATTAGTATACTAATACAAAATAATTGCAGTTTTTTTTTAATATCTCCCATGTGACTGTGACTCCAAACTAGCAGCAGATTGTATTAGTAAACTGGACGGATGAGACACACCTATTTTTTATGTTATTTTTAATTCCTCTATTTTATATGAATATTAATATGCAGAAATTCTTATTTTTTTCTCAATAGTTTCCATTTCATGTGACCCAGTGTCTCCAAAACAGCAGATTGTATTACTAAACTGGAGAAAAGAGACACACGGCTTTTTATTGTATTTTAGTGCTTCTTCTATTTTATATGAATATTAATATGCAGAAATTATGATTTCTTTCTCAATAGCTTTCATGTCATGTGACCCAGTGACTCCAAATCAGCAGCAGTGTCATGATTCATGTCATGGCAGCCCCTCCTTTCCCTTTGTTTGTTGTCTTTTTCCCGTTTTTGTCTGATCCTCATGTCTCCCCCTCCCGTCTGTGTCCTCTGTGTATGGGCGTGGCTAACTCTCTCCTGCAGGAAGCGCCAAAACTCATTTCACTAATCAACCACTACATAAAGCCTCTGGATCTCCAGCCACTCATCGCCAGATCATACTATCAACCAGAGCGGTATTTAGTCGTTGATCCTGGTCCACTCGTGTTTTGAACTATTCTCCTGTGTGATTAAACTGTTTTATGTGTCTTTTTGCCTCAGTTGCCTCAGCCATTTTCGCCTGCCTACTTGCCTGCTAACTGCTCCTTCCTGCTTGTGTTCGAGCTCTCTTCACTGCCTGCCTATCGGTGGGCCCGACTATCACCGGTCTCTGCCGTGAGTCCTCTGCCTGTTGAACAAGCCAGCCAGCTGGATGCTGATCGCATGGACACTCGACTCCGCCATTACACCAGAGGACGACAAACAAAGAGACTCACTCACCGGCCACCGTCACCTCACCTTACAGGACCCCGGAATTCTCCAGCACCTCTACCTCCCTTGCACCTTTATTCCAGCGTGTCACAAATGAATATTGACTTTGAAATTGCTCCTCTGAGTTCTGTGTCATACGTTTGGGTTCAGTCTCTGTTGTTACCATAACAAGCAGATTGTATTAGTAAACTGGACAAATAAGACGCTCTTTCTATTGTAATTTAGTGCATCCTCTATTTTATATGAATATGCAGAAATTATGATTTTTTTTTTGTCAATAGCGTCTATGTCATGTGGCCCACTGACTGTTTCTGCCCAGTTCAAGGCACATTTGTACAATGTTCTGGTCTCAGCAGATGCCTTGAATCTGTTAATTGTTATGTCATTTGTAAGAATGAGACTCAATTTGTAAGTCTCAATCTGTCAATTTGTTTTTCAAAAAACTCACTAGTAGTCACCATTTAAAATTTTTCAAAATTTTCTTTAGGGGGGGCATGCCCTCGGACCCCCCTAGTGTTTGCTTGGTTACCGACTCAGAGCACCACTGCTACAAAAAAATCTAGGGGAAACACTGTTAACACATATGCAAACTCGTGGCGATGCCACTGACTGAAATTAAGGCACACTACTGATTCTGTGTGCAGATTACACATATGTTCACCTCATCAAAGACTTTGTTTTTTGCTCGATTGATGCCATCCCTCAGAGCTTTGATCCAAGCCTCCTTTTCCTCTGCAGTCTGAGCCTGGAACTTCACATCATGGACCTGTCAGTCACATACAGCAAAGTAATTTCAAAATAAAGTTGATGATCAAATTTAAACCATACAGCAAGTGTTATAGAGCATGAAATGTAGGAGCTTTCCCTATGTCTTTTCCATTGGAATGATTAAATCTCCTAAATTGTTTATTTAAGGAAGCACTTACTACTGACAGTCAGTAGTATTAGTAGATTTTCTGCCAGATCAGAGACCTACAATTTTACAATTACAATCAACACTCTTCACAGCTCTATTTTTAATGTTCAGCCCTAGTTGCAAGTTATACTGTCTTCAATTTCTTGTGAAAAAATATACTCTTGACATACAGTCTCAAGTTACATTTCAAATAGGAAAATATGCAATGTGGGGACTTTTGCTCAAGAAGCTACATTACAGATGACTCCGAACTTCAAACAAGTATTTTGTGTATCACACACTGTAATTTATTCACTCTATTCCTCTCTGAACATCACTCTATCTCTTCAAACCCAACATTTCTCAGTATCTCAACTAAGCTTAGTTTTTTTACTGAACAGTGATAGGTGGTTGGTTGTGGGACACACTGGTGCTGTGCTGCTGAAAGTAAATCTTTTCTTTAAGAGGGTTGCCGCGGAGAATCCAAGAGGCAGCCAAGCAGCTCTTCACATCCTGCTCAGATGTGAAAAGCTCTATTCATACTGAGCAACCACAATAGAGAACAAACTACCAAACGCTTCTGGAACTTCAAGAAATACACATTGTTTTATAATGCTGAATGATGTTATTTCAACTTACAAAACAGTCATTTGTAGCAGTATTTACATTTTATTAAACCTTCATTAAGAAAATAGCAAAGACAAGGGACACCGAAACAACTGGTTTAGCCTTATCTTTCATAGCAATGCCATAAAGACAATATGTAGCTGTAATCATAGTAATATATAAAAGAAAACCGTCCCACTGATACACTTCATCTGACAGCAAGCTCCACAGCCCCTTAATAGAGGGCCCATGTGGAATTTTCTTGTAAACTAACAAAAGTCACATTATGTTACCATTCACTGTAAGTCACCACACGGACAGAACCTATATAAACATATAGGTTTTAATATAGGTTTCAAATATATGCGACATACATAAAATTGTCCGGTTTCATATATTATGTGTACATATGTACATAGATACATATACATATAGGTACATATAGGTTTAAAATATATGCGACATACATAAAATTGGCCGGTTTTATATATTATATGTACATATATGTACCTATATGTTCACCTACATATGCACCCATATATGTATTTATATGTTCACTTGTATATGTACCTATATATGCACCTATATGTTCACCTATATATGCACCTATATGTGTCAGGCCTGGGCTTGAAAGAGTTAGATGCGGAGCAGGGACAATTAAAGCAGGATTTTATTCTGAAAGCATTTCTCTCTTTTCTCTTAAACAGAGTGACAAATGAACAGGCTATGAAAATCTTTTCCTAATCTAGGAAAAGCAAGGAAACAACAAGAGACAAAACACGCAACAAAATAATGAGACCTCAAAGCAAAAATCTAAATAACAAAAAATCACTCCAAAGGAGGCAAAGAAAAAGGCTATGAACTAAACTAATTTGAGAGACTTGGCTATGAAAACTTATAACAAAAAATCACTCCAACGTAGGAAAGCGAATTGGCTACAAACTTAACTAAGCTTCACGACTGAGCTGTAAGAATTACGAAACAAAAGGGCACTCCACCGGAGGCAAACCAAACGGCTATAAACTTAAACTGACTACAATACTGAGCAGAAAATATTACAAACAAAAATCACTCTTCTAAGAGGAAAAAGATAAAGAAATACAAATGAGGTAAACGTGGCTTGGAACAAGACGAGGACTGTGAAGACTGGCTGGGGTGCACAACTGTAATGAAACCACTCTGGCACAGGACAAAGGGAAACGCAGACTGTAAGACACATGAGAGTAATGGGGAACATGTGGACACAATCAGGAATCAGGGGAGACGATCAGACCTGTGACACATGAGGAAGGGCAAGTGACCTAAAACGAGAGGAGAGTTACTTTTCAAAATAAAACAGGAAGTCACCCAGAACGAGACAACCCTCACCGCGTGTGACAATATGTTCACCTATATATGTACCTATATGTGATGCACAAGTTTCTTTACATGTAATTGCATGTACATTACTAAAAAAATATACATTAAAGATTTTAAAATTATTTAAATCCATAGCTTCATATCCTACATAAACAAATAAAACCCCAAAATGTAGAACTTTACATAATTTATTCACATTAAAACAATCAAATAAAACTAGAACAAGAACAAAATAATAAAATAATAAATTAAAAATCAAAAAATGAATAGAAAAACCAGAAAGAGAGAGAGAGAGAGAGAGAGAGAGAGAGAGAGAGAGAGAGGCTTTGACTTTATTAACTACACCTCCTTATTGCACATACTTCCTGTCAACAAAGCACATGAAATCATCATAATACAATTACTTTACAAACCTACACACACGCACCCACACACTCCTACAAGTTAAGAACCAGAAAAGAGAGAGAGATAGAGAATTTTAAAAGTATATTTAAGCTATTGTACAAGAAAACCAACAATTGGTGCAGTTAGTTACCTTTTTCTTTGAAGCTTTCTCAGTCTGCCTCTGCTACCTGAGTTTGGGATGTGAGGACGTTTTGTTTCAAGTGTGTTCTCGGCCATCTCCATCTCGCATAGCTTCATTTGGAGAGACTTTTGAAATTCACGAAGTTGGGCAGTGAACAGTCACAACGAATTCGTCTTCAAAATAAGAGCTTCACATTGCACCCCATTGGAGTTTAGAACTGGGTCCTTAGTGGGGGGCTTTTAATTTGAAAGTAGTGACCGTTCGTAGCTTGTCGCTACAACAACAAGTGGACACAACCAAAGAGACCGAGGACACGCTAGCATCTCCCGGATCTCAGCGGCTTTCCAGTTGCTCATCTTGACATCAGCGGATGAAGTGATGGACTGACTGCTGTGATCAGCTGTTTCCTGGTTTTAAAACTCCGTGGCTGTGGGTCGCACAACAGTGCACATCATTGACACCTCCGCCCATCTCCTGCAATTGCCGGCACATTGACGTCTCAGATTTAGTTAGCAATGGAGGCGGAAATAAGTGGCAGCAAATTTGGCGGACCAAAACAGACCCCCAATTTACCGCCTTCTGTCTAAATCCGCGGACCTAGCTGCAAAAAGGACGGCCAATTGGCGGCTTATTGCCCAGTATAAAAACGGGTAGTGATAATGGCTTCACAGTTTGCATTGAATAAAGAACTGGTCTTTCATTTGAAGTGAACATCGCCAGCATTTATTCAAAATAAGGGCATTTAAACGTTCTTTGTTATTATGTTAAATAATGTATTTCAGTCGCTTACTGGTTTTAGCGGTTCAACTTGGTGCTTCAGACAAACAGAACCTGCCACTGGGTATATGAGCTATATAGGAGACATACCTTGTATGTACATATAGGGCTTATATATTAATGGGTTGCCTGCCAAGTTGATAAGTCCAGCAGACTTTGCCTTTTTCATCAGGGCTGCATTAGCCAAGTTGGAGTCGGGTACCTTAACAGGAGGTTTGACTCCTGTTTTCTGCCGATCTTCTGCGTTTGACAGCATAGGAAAATCGCTGTCAGCTAACATTACCCAGTTACCGAATACCCAGTGACCTCACCGGGCCCAACTTTGGGCCCATGCGGCATTCCTCCACTTACCCCAGTGGAGTCTGAGCTGTCCATCCTGAGATCCGAACTATACTCAATCGAGAGCCTCCTGGATGATGTCCTCCAGTGACAGGCCCTTCTCCTTTCCCGGGTTGACGTGCTGCAGCAGGGTGCACCCTGTAGCTCTGAGTGTCCACCGGCTGCGGATTTTCCTGGGCCATCTGAACCTCACTCTCCCTCCTGGGCGTCCGTTGTTAGGAAGGGGAAACGGGTCTCTCTGCCTCTGTTTACTCCAGAGGATGATGACTTCGACCCTGTCCCGCTGCACAACTTCTTCACCCCTCTTGAGAGGCTAACTGAGCTTGCGGCCACATGCTCACAGCTCCCCCCGGGGTAGAGTTCTCAACGGGCCTGAAAATTACAACCCGACCCGACCCGGCCCGCCGGTTTTAAGCCCGAACCCGACGCAGCCCGACACACCAGCATGAATTGTCTGCCCGAACCCGGCCCGAACCCGACCCCCCGCGCGCCTGAATTGTTTTGCTCATACACTTGTTATCATGATCAGACTGACAGCAGACGGAAAGGTGACGCGAGCCAGGAGACAGGTGCTGCGTCACCGTCAGCAGCAGCACCCGCTGCAAAGAAGACACCGCGCTTCGAACAGTAGGAAAATATATTCGGAGAGACAGAAACAGACGATTTCCTCACTCCTCGAAAAGCAAGGGTGAATTCACCTGTGGCAAGTTTACTTTTAGCCAATTCCATCTTCTCCAGCCAGGCTATAGGCGCGAGTATACGTCACACAGCGGCATCAGTTCTGCGTCTGCCCCTCTGCATGAAGCAGGCAGCCAGACTTACTCTTCACCACACCTGAACAGCGATGATTCACAACAGGCTATATAATTTACAACCTGCAAGAAATGTGTTTTATGAAATGTGTTTTATAAAAAAGGAAGCCCGAGGCCCGACCCGACCCGGCTCATTTGCGTATCTTTTCGGCCCGAACCCGGCCCGAACCTGCGGGTCCGGTCGGGTTTGTCGGGCCGGCCCGACCCGTTGAGAACTCTACCCCGGGGCATCAAGTCCTGGTCCACTCCCTCAACAGGAAACGTGACACCTGTTGATTTTGTAAAGTAAATGTCCCAGATGCTTTTCTCCTCCTCGGCTCTCCAGCTCTACTCATCTAACTGCACAGCTGGACGAGACAGCTGCGATCGTCTCTCCAGCCAGATTGAACGGTCACTCCAGAGGCTGGAGATGACGTCATCAGCACAGGTGACTCGAAGGTAGCAAACGCTGACACATCTGCCACTATCCTGTCTTCCCTCTCATCCAAAATATCAGTCCATGACAAAGGCTGTATTGATAGACTTCCTGAAATTCTAATAATTGGTGACTCTACCATTAGAAATGTTGAACTTCCAGGCGCTATTACCTACTGTCTCTCCGGTGGTAAAACAGCAGATTTTACAGAGTTGACACCTGTCCTCCTTCAGCTCCACCCTCCATTCACTATGTATTTCTGCACACAGGAACTAATGATGTAATGTCTAGACAATCCACAAAACTTTACTATGAACTTGAGTCTTTGGTCAATACAGTTGAAAGCCTTGGGAAATGCTGTGTTTTGTTTGGCCAAATTCCTGCTTTGACCAAGAGCTCTGAGCATTTCAGTTGCCTTTTAAGCCTACATACATGGATGCAGAACTTCACAACTGCCACTGGACTAGGCTTCATTAGCAACTTTGACTATTTCTGGACTGAACAGGACCTGTTTAAACATGATGGGTTACACTTAAACAGGATGGGCACCAGCAGGTTGATTCACAATCTCATCAACTTCACCGCGTTCAGTTTAAATTGACACTTTCCCCAGCTAGACCCTGCCCAGTGTCCTAACCTGGCCTCCCATAACCCTGTCCCTGACAGTGCGGGTCAAGCTGGTACTGGATCTGTCTCCTCCATTGACTTTCTCACCCATGTTGAATCCTCTGTCAGCCCTGGTGCTGGTGGTGCTTGTGCTGGTGGTGCTGCTTTCATCAAGTCAATTATTCTTGCTAGGATTCCTGTTAGGATCACTGAAAGGCAGTGTGCACTACCAACAGTCCACACAGAAACAACCTCATCACAGTTAAAACCACTTCTTTAAACCCTGCTTTTAAATCAGTTAATTTCTGCTTACTCAATGCAAGGTCCCTTGCAAACTCACTGTCCGTTCCTTGCTTCAGCCAAGCTTTTATGTCCTCAAGCACAGTTCTTAATACAGATGAACAACATGGCCTCACCGTAGACGAACTTGTCAGTGGTTTTAACAGCTCTTGCACAAATATTTTAGACTATATAGCTCCGGTCAGACTCAAAAAACTGAAACCTCTTTCTCTGCCATGGCTGAAAAAAGAACTAAGAATTTTAAAGAGATGATGCAGGATGGCAGAGAGGAAATGGAAAAAGGATCAACTCAGTGTCTCCCTTGCCTCTCTAAAAGAGCTAATGTTCACTTATCAGTGTACTATCAGAGACGCAAGAAACAACTATTTTTCTGAGTTGATTGCCAAGCAGGGTCATAATCCCAGAATTCTTTTCAAAACTGTTAATTCTGTGGTTGGTCCCCCTCCCAGCCAGCCAGTTGAATCCTCCCCAGACAAATGTGCAGAATTTCGTGATCACTTTTTTAACAAAATAGTGGAGATTCGGCAGCATTTTAACACTGATTTCAGAGAGATGGCAGTTGACTCCTGCCCTCTCTCAACATTAACCCACTTCAGTGAAAAATCTCTGCCTATCTTGGAATGTACTATTGCACTTTTAAAATCATCCACCTACCTTTCAGACTGCATTCCCACTTGGTTTTTAAAAGCTGTATTTCAGACGGTTGGTCCAGACATTTTTGCCATTTTTAACTGCTCTTTATCTACTGGTACTTTCCCCTCCTATTTTAAACATGCCACTGTTTACCCTCTCTTAAAGAAACCCTCTCTAGATCCCTCTCTTATAAGTAATTTTAGACCAATCTCAAAGCTGCCTTTTTTATCCAAAATTTTAGAAAAAATCGTCTCCACTCAACTGATTTCACTTATGAATGACAATCATATTTTTGAACAATTTCAATCTGGTTTCCGCTTCCTTCACAGTACTGAGACTGCACTGGTCGCCAATGACTTACTGCTTGCTGCCGACACAGGCCTGTATTCAATATTAATTCTCCTTGACTTCAGCTCAGCTTTTGACATAGTGGACCATAATGTCTTAATTAGCCGTCTGAAAAATTATGTTGGTATCAGTGATGTGGCTCTGGATTAGTTTATCTCCTATCTGTCCAACAGGTCATTCTCTGTAAGGCTTGGAGAAGCCTCCTCTTTTTGTGCCCCTCTCTTCTGTAGGGTCCCTCAGGGGTCTATTTTGGGTCCCCTCCTATTCACTGCTTACATGCTACCTCTGGGGCAAATCATGCGTAGACACAATATTGACTTCCATTGTTATGCAGATGATACGCAGTTGTATTTCCCACTACAGCCTGGTAAAACTGATGTTTCCTGTATTTTGTCCTGCCTTAGTGAGATAAAAAATTGGATGTCTGAAAACTTTCTGCAGTTGAATGACTCCAAATCAGACATTGTTATAATGAGCCCCTCTGGCTCCAGCACTAGTACCATTACCAATCTCTCCTCTAGTCTAGGCGCCTTATCTAACAATATTCAAAAAGAGGCCCGCAATCTTGGTGTTATCTTTGACTCTGAATTATCTTTTGACACTTAGGTGACTAAAGTGGTGCAGTCCTGCTTTGCCCATCTGAGACAGCTAACGAAGATCAGGGGCCTTATGTACTAAGACTTGCGTGGATTTCCTACTGAAACATGGCGTACGCTAGAATCAAGAAACTGTCGTACGCACAAAAAAAATCTGATGTATCAAAGTGTGCGTACGCATGGATCCAAGCACTTTTCCTTTGTACATCCCAATCAACGTGGAATTGAGCGCACATGTAGAAGTGCTAAACTCCTCCCTGTCCACGCCTCCATTTAAATATGCAAATCAATTTAAATAGGGCCTGCACCGGGGATTCCCTCTCTGCACCATCAGATTTACACCATGAGTAAAGGGAAGAAGCGCAACTTCTCCGAGTCTGACCTCGAAATTTTATTAAATGAAGTGGAGACCCGAAGAGCTGTGTTATTTGGCAACCTCTCTTCGGGGACAAACACAAAAAAAAAAAGAAATGTGAGTGGGAGCGTGTGTGTGAGACAGTGAACGCTGTGGGGTCAGAGCAGCTCACACCCACTGAAATAAAAAAGAAATGGTCCGACGTAAAGGTGAAGCGGAGGATTTCGGCCCACCGCCGAAGCGTAACCGAGGAATACAACATGTGAAATAGGTTTAGTTTCCTTTATTCGTGCACCACTTGATTGGATCACTATTGCTTTTTTTTTTTTTTAAAGAAATATAGAATAATAATAATAATATATAAGTGCTACCGTTAGTGGGAAACAAACAAAAGGACTTCATTAACAGGATTGACAAGACTGATTACACTTCTATTAATGACTGCAGAAGTGCGCCGTGGCTACTGCAGTGTGACATTTCCAACTTTACGCACGCGTTTATTGACACAAATACTGAACACAAGGAGACAATAAAGGGCTTGTTAGAAAGCTCTGCCGCTATATTTTCACCAGGGAAAACATACACATATTTGAGCGCACGTGCCCAAATGGGCATTGTGCTGGTTTACATTCGGGGCGCAATTAAACGGATAAATTATTTACTCACCGAGAAGCCACCCATCGCGCACCGTGCCAGCCTCCAGCCTGTTACCAACCATGCTATTGGCAAGAATGAACGCGTCATGCGTTGAACCAGGCCACCTTGCTACGATGTTGGTGAGCTGCATTTGCGCATCATATATTATTTGAACATTAATTGAATGAAAATGTTTCCTGTTGACAAAAACAAATCCATCCTGTTATGGCGCTTTTATAGGAACATGTGTGCAGTCAATAGCTCCGATTACCTTAGGGAAACCGGCTCTTGCTGCAAATTGCGCTTTAATGTTGGCCTGTTCAACAGCATTATGTGGGAATTGCGCAGGGACAACCCCTGGCTCCTGGCTGTGTTTCGTTCTAGGGCCGGCTGCAGCTCTGCGCACAGCTCCAGTAACACTGGCCTCGGCAACCTAAAACGACTCATGAGCCAGTTGTCTTCATTTGCCCGCAGATCTTCCCGTTCTCTAAACATCCTCTCACGTCTGATATTACCATTTGCGATGTCTTCTAACAAGGCCAAGGCTGCCATTGTTAATGCCATTTTTTCATCACTTTGCGCATGCTTTTATATCCATCCATATGATTGCAAACACGTGTGTGTTAATTGTCCATTAATGTGTCTTTGATGTGCACATTACTCTGAGGACTAATTGTTTTCACATAATTAACAGTTTCCCAGCATCACCTCTACGTGTCGCCAAAGGAACAATAGCTGTAGAAACGTGCGTACGCCAGCCATGAAGCTGGCGTGGGGCACCGCACGTTTCCACGGTCATTTCACTTTTGATACATCTGAACGTTGGCGTGGAAAATGACGTACGCCACGTTTTTGTGCGTACGCAACATTGATACATGAGGCCCCTGGTCATTCCTGTCATCTGCAGAAAAGGTCATCCATGCTATTATCTCCTCCAGACTGGACTACTGTATTGCACTTTATTCTGGCATCAGCAGGCGAAACATTCAAAGACTGCAGCTGATACAAAATGCTGCCGCTAGGCTTGCTGCCCTTCACTGGTTACCGGTGAGTTTTAGAATTGATTTTAAGATTTTACTGCTTGTTTTTAAACCCTTGAATGGTCAAGCTCCTGTCTATATTTGTGATCTGCTGACTCCTTATGAGCCTCATCGCCGCCTGAGATCCTCCAGCAGGGCCCTTCTAATGGTTCCAAAATCTCGACTTATGCCCCTTGGCTATGGAACTCCCTGCCTGGAGATCTCAGGCAGGCAAATGCAGTATCCTCTTTTAAATCCCTCCTTAAAACTCATTTTCATCTTATGGCTTTTTCTTAATTGTTACCATTTAAATTATTTTATATGTTACATCTTTGTTTGGATTTTTAACTCATTTCTGTTTTATTGTAAAGCACTTTGTAACTTGTTTTTGAATAGTGCTATGTAAATAAAGTTATTATTAGGGCCCGAGCAGGGAACCTGCGAAGTCCCTATTGTTTTTACAATGATTTTTATTTTTTGTTATATTCCTTAGCAAATGGTTATCGCATTTTCTCTAATGATGTGTGCATTCTTGAGGAAATGTAAGTGGTTTCTGCTTGTAGTTATGGATAATTTGATCACATTGCAGTTTGTGTTATTTTACATGGAAATATGTTTTGTGAGTTTTTTGTAAATTCTTGACCATTTAGCCTTGCTAATGGGTACAAACCTCTGTTTAACAATCTATACGGTCAAACAGTGTACTCCTCTCATTATTTGTTCTTTATGTAAATTGCAGGGAGTTCTTCTGATTTCAGCATTTATTGTTTAATACCGGCAGGAGGAGCAGCCCACCAAATCATAGGAAAAACTTCCTCAATGGAAGCCCGGCGGCAGCATGCATCAACGGCAGCCTGCCCCGACACGCTCGGCCTGCGAGGGCCCATTCATCGCTGCTTGCAGCTTTAATTATTATTATTATTATTATTATAAAGAAGCGATATAGGAGACCTACATGCCCTGTATATGCACACATATGCACCTGAATTTGGCCTATATGCGGCCTACATGCGGCATATATACGCATATATGCTATATATATATGCAGCATATATATAGCATATATGCTGCATATAAGCTGTATATATGCAGCATATATGCGCAGATAAGGTGCATATAGGTTTCATATATACGCATATATCCTCATATAGGTTCTTTCCGTGTGGGTCACCAAAATGTATCATGTGTTCATGATACAAGATCAATTTTCTTTTTTCCTCATAAAACAGATGTAAAGCCAATTTTTCTGAAAAGTTTGAAACCAGAAGGATGCACTATAAATTTAAATTACTGGGTTGGCTTTATGTTGAGTTTGCAATGTCATAAAGGAAGCTGGATAGCAATGGTAATGGTGGAGGTAATGTTCAGAGTTTTGGATTAAAATAAAGTCTTGCCCTTTCACTACATATATTCCCTGATGATATTCTCAATGAGCCATATACTGTGCAGTAGATTCCCAGCCTTAGATAATATTAACACTTAAAAAATGTTATAGCATGTCATTTATACACTCAAAGAATGATGAACACACAGCAGCTACAGACCACATTTTGTTTTTGTGCTTTGCCTGTCAGTTTGCAGACAGTTGCAAACAGTTGGTAGTTATCATAGATAATATTTCACTGGTAAAATTAATTTCATTTTGATTTGGCCAAATACTAAAATGATTTCCACATATCCTTCATTATGGAACAGTGTTACATCTAGAGTATAATGTTCAAATATGCTATGCACACAAACACATACGCACGCACGCACACACACACACACACACACACACACACACACACACAGTTGTCCACATTTGCAGCTCTCTCTTTCAGTGTTTGCTGTTGTTCTCTACAGATAGCACTTTTTTTAAAAAATCAATCTTTTTTTAAATAACCAGATTGACGCGATTCTTGAGACTGGATCAAAGCAGTTAAATACTTAGAGCTGACCTAATTGCAGAGTCACTATGAGCTACCCCTTTTCACACATTTATTTTACCCACAGTTATGACATATTGATAGGTACAGCTTTAAAGGACAAAAGTGGTTAAATTTGCACTGACTTTACCTGTATCAGGAATTATTGTGAATTATTTTATCAAGAATGTGCTGCATCTTTCAATTAGTTGACAATAAATGATCTCTTCACAAGCTTGTTAAACCCACATGACTAAACTTCTTGACTTACAACTTTTATTCAGATTTTATACACATCCTATTTCTTTGTCATGTCTGGCTGATAGCCAGAGCAATTTAAGAGTAACCTCATGCTGAATCAACTGAGTTTGTAAAGCTGGTCCCAGTTAATTAACAGCCAAAGCTGCATTTCCCACATAACTTGGATGGAGGATAGGTCTCAGCCTGGAGTAGAGTATAGATGATAGAATATGCCAATTCAATTTAAATTTGTGAGGGGGGCATCTTCAGGCTAAAATGGCAATTTAAGTTGCTCTTGCTCTTTTAAAACCAACTGCAGGGTAACACAGTAACACATGTTTTGGTTTTCTTTATTCTTCTGCTTTTGTTGTTAAGTTTAATTGTTGGTTAGTTGGTTAGTTCTTCAGCTTCACTTCCTTAATCCTCTGTTACTGTGTGAATGTGAAACATTGATGCAATTGCAGCCTCTCCCTCCTGTCAAAGCGGGTGTCAATGTTTGTGTGGTGCCAATTAGCTCAGTTGGTAGAGTGGGCATCCCATGTACGTAAGCTTTGTCCTCTCTGTAGCGTACCGTTCATGCATGTCACTCCTCCCCTCTCTCATCCTGTCATCTCTGAAACTGTCCTATCAGTAAAGGCCAAAAAAATAAAAAATACAACTGAGAGATGAAACTATGAAGCAGACTATCATTCTGGTCACGAGAAGGGTAAAAAAATTCAACAACATGAGAGTTAATTGTGGGAACAGCAGTCAGGTAAACTTGTGTTTTCTCGTCTCTGTCATGGCTCTAGGTTCCATGTCTTTGTGTTGTGTCCTGTTGTGTCTTGTGTTTTGATTTCCCATGCCCTCTTGTGTCCTTTAAGTGTCTCCTGTGTATTTCCAGTGTCTGCCAGTGTTTTCTCCTCTGTGCTTCCCCCCTCGTTACCGCACCTGGCCTCCTCCCTCCTCTCTCTCCTCACCTGCTCCTCAGTGTGTCTCTGTATTTAAGTCTTTGTTTCCCGTTCATTGCTCTTCTGTCGGTCTTATGTTCTGCCTGTGTCTTCTCCTGTCTCCCCATGGTATGTGTTTTTTTTTGGATTGTGAGTTCTGGTTTTCCTATGTTTGAGTTGAACTTTGATTTTGATTTGTACTTTGCCTTTTTCTTTGCGCTTTGTTGAACTGTTTTAGTTGCCACTTTGTCTTGCTGTTGTGTTGCTTTTTTGGTTTTTGGTCCTGGACTCATTTCCTTTTCAGGCTCTTTGTTTTTTTTGCATTCAACTTTGTTTAATGAAAGCTCGCCTTTTGTTCGCCCTCAATCCAGCCTCCTGTCCTGTAAGTGACTGCATTTGGGTCCACCTATGATTTTCCTTAGCTTTCCCCTTCAAACCCTGTGACAGTCTGAGTGTGATATCAGCAATAAATGGCCTAATTAAGTTCATGTGTGACATGTCATGTGACATGATCTTTATGTTCTGTGAGTTTGTGCCTAACAAAAGTGAGAGTGAAATGACTCTTTATTACATTTACTAAACTCCAAAAGGCGACAGTGTTTATAAACTGCAGCTTGAAAAAGATAACCCAACCGGCAAGGTCATCATATTTTTGTAATGTTGTAACGTTCACACTGCAGTTACAAGTGACCTGAATCCGATTTTTTTTCGCTCATATGTGACCCATATTTGATTTGCTTTTGACAGTGTGAACAGCACAAGTCGCATTGAATCTAACATTTTCTAATCAGATTCAGGCCACATTTAAATGTGGTACTGAATCGGATACGTATCGGATTTTTTTGAATGCGACTGCAATCTGAACAGCCAGGTCGCATTTAATGCGACTTTGACATCATTCTGACCCACGCTGCACTGTTTTGTAAATGAATGACAAATAAAGTTGATTGAGAAAAAAAAAGTGTGCCACAGGCGGGAGCCGCGAACATAATCAAAACAAACATGGAGGACAACAGTGAAGCAGGCCGCCAATGGAGGGACAGTGAGGTTTTAGATCACCCGCTCACAAATTTGCCGGCTGCCGCCACACACTGTTTTTAGCATTAAGCCATACAGTCCCACGTTACCGGTTGCCGTTGCCATGTTCGCTTCCGTAAACACCGCTGTGGCGTGATGTCATCAATGATCAACTGCGCATGCGGGTCACTTCAGGAGCGTGAGCTGTTCACACAGCAATCCGAGGCCAGGCCGCATTTAAAGAGGTAATGTGAACAGCCAAACAAAAAATCCGATTTGAGCAATAAATCCGAATTGTGCATTAAGACCTGCAGTGTGAACGTCTTGTAAGAAAAAACTAAAGTCAACCTTATACTTTCAGGCCAGAGAAAAAGTTCAGTTTATTCATTTTAAAAAGTAGATTTTTCTAAACCCCAATCAGTTCAGAATATTGTAATCTGAGGGGTAACTAGTGACTTATAAATTGTCAAACAAATGTAGTGGAGAAAACGGTACAATATTTACCTCTGGGATGTAGTGGAGTAGAAGTATTAAGTTGACTTCCAGTAATGGCGGCACGCTGAGTAGACGTGGTTCTCCTCGCTCTGTTGCTAATCCTGCAATTTACAAACTTTAAACATTCCTAACCGCTTCTAAAAGTAAACCAACTTGAGAGTAAAGGCACACTAAACGCGACATGTCAAGAAGAAAGAACAACGACAGCCCAAAGACCGCCGGAGGGCTCGTTAACGACGAAAACGTGTCCGAAGCTAACCCTGAATTAGACGGCACCACAATACCTGCACAGGCAGGTAATATCGACAATACTGATGACATGACAAACCCCTCCACTGCGAACATCATGAAGGCTATATTGTCATTCAAACAAGACTTTCACACAGAAATGGACGGAATGTTGGCAGAAATTAAGACCGTTCAATCTGATATTAAAGAATGCAGCAGCCATATTTCTGAGGCAGAACAACGCATATCCACAGCCGAGGACACGATCAACAGGCTTGAGGCGGTTGTGGACAAGCTAGAGAAGAAAGCTAAATCTTTAGCTAACAAAGTGGATGACCTGGAGTGCAGAAGCCGGCGTAACAATGTGCGTGTACTGGGAATACCTGAAAAAGAAGAAGGATCCGACCCCAGCTCGTACATGGAGAAATGGTTTGCGGACATTTTGGATATAACACCCCCAGTTCTGGAGAGAGCCCACCGCATAACGGGCCAGAATCCTGGCTCTGCGCCAAGAGCAATCATCGTGAAATGCTTGAACTACAAGGACAGAGAGGGCATCCTTACAGCTGCGAGGGTGAAGAAAGAGGTGATATACAAAAACAACAAAGTAAGATTTCTCCCGGACCGGTCTGCAGAAGTCTATAAACAACAGCGACAATACGACGATGTGAGGAAAAGGCTGCGGGACAGAGGGATTCTTAAACACCGAATCATCTTCCCCGCCAGACTGCTGCTGACCCATGCAGAGCGCACAACCGTTTTTGACAAACTGACCGACGTGGATAAATACATAGTGTAGGCAGCTTATGCTGCCTACACTATGTCTAAGGTTATTGAACTGAACTCATGTCTTACACCAAACTTTACGGATTAAAAGCAAAAACGGACTCAAATACGCCCTACGAACATGTTGGTGTAGTTCACTGTAAGTAAGATGACAATGGAAAATTTAAGTTAAGCAATCTGGGTTTCATCAATTTGATATGAGCCTCACTCTAGGTTGTTAATGTATTGTTTTGTTTTGTTTTTTGTCTAATGTTTGAGTTAAATAACTTAAGTGTATATATGAACATGTGCAGGCGCACAACTACGTTTGAGTTTGACTTTAAAATCAGTCACAGTTTAAAAACTTAACAGACATAATATATTCACAAGTTCATATCAGGAAAGGTAGGAATTAATCCTAAAACAACAAGCAACAACAGCAGGAGATTTAAGGTAAACAGAAGAATGGCTCATCATCGTGATGTGGATCTATTCAGAGTATTACAAGGAAAACGTTTAAGAAGGGTTAAGGGTTGCCCATGTGTTCAAGTTGGGCTTGTGTGTGTTTGGGGCGTTTGGGATGGGAAAACTCGCTCTCTTCATGTGCAGCATGGTACCAATTTTAGTTATTAAATTCAATGTCTTTTCATTATGTTCTTTTAAATATATGGAAACCTTAAACCTTGGATAATTTAATTGAATGTATTTCATGGAACTGTAGAGGCCTGAACAAACCCATCAAAGTGAAACAGGTTATGAACAGGATCAAGCAGTTAGGAGCTAAGATAGTATTCCTACAGGAAACGCATCTGGTAACTAATGAGACATCTAAGATAAAACATAGGTGGCCAGGGCATGTAATAGCATCCTCATATTCTACTAACGCCAGAGGTGTAATGACATTAATACATAAGTCTATTCCAATACAAATACAAAGAGTAACCGAAGATCCCAACGGTAGATTCTTAATTATACAAGGTAGTCCCCTGTCAACACAGTTTAATTTAATTAACGTATATGGACCAAACATTGATGATGTTAACTTTTATAATAACCTATTCCTGAGAATCTCAACACTGTCTGGTAAAAACATTATTGCTGGGGATTTTAATTGTGTCCTGGATCCAAGTAAAGATAGATCAACTGGAGTGGACAACACTCATATGAAGTCCAGAAAAGTAATACATCATTTTATAAAAGAACTTAATCTAGTGGATATATGGAGGCAGTTGAACCCAACAGCGAAGGAGTTTTCCTGTTACTCTAGTACGTATAAATGTTACTCTAGAATAGATTACTTCCTGGTGTCAGCAGAACTCCTTTCCAATATTAGAGGCTGCCACTTCAACAGCATAATCATCTCAGACTATGCAGTTATCTCTATGGTCTATGTGGAGCCAAAACTGGTTCGCCAACCCCCTAAATGGAGATTTCAAACAAAATGGATGCAGGGTTCAAGTTTCTTACAATTTTTAGATGAACAAATTGACATGTATTTTGAGATTAATACATCCCAAACTTCTGCTACAATCAGGTGGGAAGCCTTTAAATCATTTATTAGGGGTCAGATTATAAGTTATACAAGCAGGTGTTCAAGAGAGTCACAGGCAAAATATAGGGAGTTGGAACTTCAAATTAAAATTCTTGAGAACAGGAGCTTTCAGGAGGGGCAAAATCACAATGATGCGCACAAGCAGTTATTACTACTGAGAACTCAATACAATGAGATAACATCCAATAAGGCCGCTGCAAATTTAATGAGACTTCGACAAAATTATTACGATCAAGGGGAAAAACCTGGTAGGCTTCTTGCATGGCGCATTAAACAACAACAAACAGAGAGGACAATTATAAGGATAGAGGACGTGAATGGGAACGTCACTATCGAACCATTGGAAATTAACACAGCATTTAGAAACTTCTACGAAAATCTCTATAAATCAGAGTACAATATCAATATCGATACCCAGACCAAATTCTTAGACCAACTTAATAGTCCAAAGATCTCTGAGGAAAGTAAGAATATATTAGACAAACAATTAAGTACAGCAGAAATTTCTGAAGCTATAGGTGCATTGAAGACAGGAAAAACAGCAGGACCGGACAGCCTTCCAATTGACTTATATAAACATTTCAAAGACAAACTGATAACCCCCTTATATGAGATGTATTTAGAATCCTACTGTAATGGCTACTCGCCTGATTCTATGAGAGAGGCTTTGATTATCCTGCTTCCAAAACCAGGGAAAACTAACACTAAATGTGAGAATATGCGTCCTATAAGTTTAATAAACACAGACACAAAAATCCTCAGCAAAGTTTTGGCAAAGAGATTGGAGGGAGTACTCTCAAGCATTGTGGGGGGCGATCAAAATGGCTTTATAAAGGGAAGACAAGGATTTCATAATGTAAGGCATGCTCTTAACATTCTCTACAACCAGAAGGGAGAAAGGGATATGGCTTTTCTGTCACTTGATGCTGAAAAAGCCTTTGACAGAGTTGAATGGCGGTATCTCTTCGATGTCATCACCCGATTTGGATTTGGAAACTCATTCTGTAGTTGGATTAAACTATTACATCCTAACCCTGTAGCTGAGGTACTAACAAACGATGTGACATCTAAACCTTTCAATATTACAAGAGGTTGTCCACAGGGGTCGCCTCTTTCCCCACTTTTATTCATACTAGCTATAGAACCATTAGCAATAGCAATTAGAACTAACAGGCAAATACAAGGAATTACAACTGGCAACAAAGATCATAAAATAATTTTAAAGATGAACATATTACCAAAATTTTTATATTTATTCCAAAATATTCCTTTGGCGCCACCTGACGGAATGTTTGAGAAAATAACACCACTCATCAGAAAATTTAAATGGAATAAGAAATGTCCCAGAGTTCGCCTATCTCTGTTGTATCTTCCGTTTGACGCAGGGGGGTTGAAATGTCATAACCTCTATTGGTACTACCTTGCAGCACAGCTGACCACTTTGAGATTCTATTTTTCTGATGTAAACAAGACCCCATGGATGGACATAGAAGCACAATATGTTCAGTTACCACTTAATTTATATTTGTACTCAGCTGAATTAAAATACCTAAGAGAGAATACAGTTCATCCTATAATGTTGAATATGGTTAATGCGTGGTGTGAGGTAAAGAAACACATGAAAATATTAAACTCCCTGTCACAATTTAGCCCAATCTGGGGTAGTGTCTCATTTAAACCAGGTAAGCTGGACGCTGGGTTCAAATTATGGGCAAAGAAAGGGTTAAGTAAAATTTCTGATCTGTATAAGGAAGATGTTTTATTGTCTTTTGAGGAAATTTCTTATATATATAATATCCCAAAAAAACATTTCTTCAAATATTTGCAGTTGCGAAGCTTTATTTCTGCTATGCAAAAAAAGTCATTAGCAATTCCTGCACTTTCATCTTTAGTGGATATGTTTTAGTTCTTAACTGGTGTTTTAGTGGGTGGGTTTTCTTTTTGTGTATTCGGGCTTATCTGCCGGGTCGTATGTGTCATGCAGCTCCCTTATCTGGTGTATTGGAGGGCTGTGAGTTTTGTGGTCATGGGCTTTCTTCGTGGGGTGCATTTGACGGCATTGGGTCGCGATTGATACTTTCATGACATTCATAGTTGGGTTTTTAGTAGAATTGTATTGGGGGGTTGGATTTGGTTGAGGGGGTTGGGGGGTGTGTGTGTGGGTGGTGTGGGTAGGTGTGTGGTGTGTGGTGTGGTGTGGTGTGTGGGGGTGTGTGTGTGGGGTTGGTGGGTGTGGGTGGTGGTTGTGTGGTGTGGGTGTGGGGGTTGGTGTGTGGGTGTGTGGGTGGGGTGGGGGTGTGGTGTGGGTGGGTGTGTGTGTGGGGTGTGGGTGTGGGGTGTGGTGGGGGTGTGGGGTGGGGGTGGGTGTGGTGGTGTGGGTGTGTGTGGGGGTGTGTGGGGGTGGTGTGGGGGTGGGGTGGGTGTGGTGGGGTGTGGTGTGTGGGGGGTGTGGTTGGGGGTGTGGGGTGGGTGGTGTGGGTGGGGTGGGGTGTGGGGGGTTGGGGTGGGGGGGTGGTGTGGGGTGTGGTGTGGGTGTGGTGGGGGGTGGTTGGGGGTGTGTGGTGTGTGTGGTGGGGGGTGTGGTGTGGGTGTGGGTTGTGGGGGGTGGTGTGGGGTGGGTGGGTGGGTGTGGTGGTGTTGTGTGGGGTGGGTGTGTGGTGTGTGGGTGGTGGTGTGGGTGGGTTGTGGTGGGTGTTGTGGGTGGTTGGTGGGTGTGGGGTGTGGTGGGGTGGTGGGTTGGGTGGGGTGTGGTGGGTGTGGGTGGTGGGTGGTGGGGGTGGTGGTTGTGTGTGGGGTGGGTGGTGTTGGGTGTGGGGTGGTGGGGGTGGTTGTGGTGGTGGGTGGGGTGGGGGGGGTTGGTGTGGGTGGGGGTGGTGGGGGTGGGTGTGGTGGGTGTGGGGTGGGGGGTGGTGGGTGGGTGGGGGTGGGGGTGGGGGTGTGTGGTGGGGGTGTGGGGGTGGGGGTGGTGGGGGGGTGTGGGTGGTGGGGGGGGTGGGGTGGGTGGGGGTGGGGGTGGGGGTGGGGGTGGTGGGGGGGGTGGGGGTTGTGGGGGTGGGGTGGTGGTGGGGGTGGGGGTGGGTGGTGGGGGGTGGGTGTGGGGGTGGGTGTGGGGGTGGGGTGTGGTGTGGGTGGGGGGGGGGTGTGGGGTTGGTGGGGGTGGGGGGTGGTGTGGGGGGTGTGGGGGGGTGTGGGGTGGGTGGTGGGTGTGGGGGTGGTGGGGGGTGTGGGTGTGGGGGTGTGGTGGGGGTGGGGTGTGGGGTGGGGGGTGTGGGTGGGTGGGGTGGGGTGTGGGGGGGGGTGGTGGGTGGGGGGTGGGGTTGGTGGGGGTGGTGTGGGGTGGGGTGGGTGGTGGGGGGGGGTGGGTGGTGTGGGGGTGGGGGTGGGTGGTGGTGGGGGGGTGTGGGTGGGGTGTGGTGGGGGTGGGTGTGGGTGGGGGGGGGTGGGTGGTGGGTTGGGGTGGGGTGGGGGGGGGGTGTGGTGGGGTGGTGGGGTGGTGGGGTGTGGGGGGGGGGTGGTGTGGGTGGGTGGGGGTGGGTGGGTGGTGGGGGGGTGGGTGGGTGGGGTGTGGGGGGGGTGGGTGGGTGGGGGGGTGGGGTGGTGTGGGGGTGGGTGTGGGGGGGGTGGGTGGGGGGGTGGGTGTTGGGGTGGTGTGGGGGTGGGGGGGTGTGGTGGGGGGGTGGTGGTGGGGTGGGTGGGGTGGTGGGGGGGTGGGTGGTGGGGTGGGTGTGGTGGGTGTGGTGGGGGGTGGGGTGGGTGTGGGGGGGGGGGGTGGTGGTGGGTGGTGGGGGGTGGGTGGTGGGGTGTGTGGTGGTGGGGGGTGTGGGGGTGGGGTTGGGGTGTGTGGTGGGGGTGGGTGGGGGTGGTGGGGGGGGTGGTGGGGTGGGTGGTGGGGGTGGGGGTGTGGTGGGGGGGGTGTGGGGGTGGGTGGGGTGTGGTGGGTGGGTGGTGGGGTGTGGGTGTGGGGTGGGTGGGTGGTGGGGGTGGGTGGGGTGGGTGGGGGTGTGGTGGGGTGGTTGGGTGGGGGTGGGTGGGGTGGGGGGTGGGTGGGGGTGGGTGTGTGGTGTGGGGTGTGGGGGGGGTGTGTGGGGTGGGGTGGGTGTTGGGTGGGGTGGGTGGGGTGGGGGGGGTGTGGTGGGGTGTGGGGGGTGGGTGTGGGGTGGGTGGTGGGGGGTGGGTGGGGTGGGGGGGGGTTGGGTGTTGTGGGGGGTGGGGGTGGGTGGGGTGGGGGTGTGGGGGTGTGGTGTGGGGTGGGGGGGTGGTTGGGGGGTGGGTGTGGGGGGTGGGTGTGTGGGGGTGGTGGTGGGTGGGGGGTGGGGTGTGGTGGGTGGGGTGGGGTGGTGGGGGGTGGGGTGGGTGTGGGGGTGGGTGGGTGGTGGGGGGGTGGTGGGGGGTGGTGGGTGTGGGTTGGGTGGGGGGTGGTGTGTGGGGGGTGGTGGGGTGGGGGGTGGGTGGGGGGGGTGGTGGGTGGGTGGGGTGGGGGTGTGGGTGGGGTGGGGGGTGGTGGGGTGGGGGGGGTGGGTGTGGGGTGGGGGGTGGTGGGGGGTGGGTGGGGTGGTGGGTGGGGTGTGGTGGGGGGGGTGTGGTGTGGGTGGTGGGTGGGGTGGGGGTGGGTGTGGGGGGTGGTGGGGGGTGGGGGGGGGGGTGGGGGTTGGGTGGGGTGGGGTGTGTGGGTGGGGTGGGGGGGTGGGTGGGTGTGGTGGGGTGGGGGTGGGGGTGGTGGTGTGGGGGGGTGTGGGGGGGGTGGGTGGGTGGGGGTGGGGTGGGGGGTGGTGGGGTGGGGTGTGGGTGGTGGGTGGGGTGGGGGTGGTGTGGGGTGGGTGGTGGGGGGGGGGTGGGGTGGGGGGTGTGGGTGTGGTGGGGTGGTGGGGGTGGGGGTGGTGGTGGGGGGGGTGGGGGGTGGGGGTGTGGGGTGGTGTGGGGG